>QNGE01004279.1:50128-64575 GCA_008508345.1 Paragonimus westermani
GCCTTACTCTCACTTGCAGCTCGGTTGTTTGTTTGCAAGGTGTAGGCACCTTGATGCTGAATGTTTCAATATGGACGTAGTCATTTTCAGTAGTTAGGTCCCTTCCCGTCCCCTTCTTTTTTCCTCCTTCCTCTTTCTATAAAGGGTTTGCTTTTTATTGATGGTCGTGTGGCAGTTAAGCATTGGTGTGAACCACTGATGTATTGCTGTCTATGATGATGCCCAGCAGAAACGGAACGGTACTGTGTTGTTTAACGATTGTGAATGCTAGTCCCATCGCCTGCCACCACGCATCTTGTTCGCAGTATTTGGGTTATGACAAGAACCTTTTGTAGCTGATCCGTGTAAATCAGGTATGTGAAAGCGCTCATCTTACGGTGTGGTCTTTTAGATCTTACTTTATTCATTATTGTTCCGAGAAGACGTTACCAGTCGTCAGTCTGCAAGTCGGTACCCTACAACTGACACTCCTTTATAAGATTTCAGGTTCTCATTAATCTCCCACCATTTGATCTAACATCTAGTTCTGTTTGACTGTTCCGTTTTGTCGGCGAGTGTTCCACTAGCTACAAAAGTTGTCACCGTACTTATAGACACGGATGAGAAATAATCGTCCTGCTTATACCAAAATAATTGCAATTAGACAACCGTTTGTGCACCTATGGATTATCTTTTATCGACGTCGACAAACAAGTTGTTTTGAACTGAATAATCTGGATCCTATAGGAGGCTCTCTATCATCGATAACAGTTCATGTATCAGCGACTTTCATCCATTAGCTTGACTATTTTCCTCTGTGGATATAAGTGGCCGATTCATTTACTGCCATTTGCATGACCTCAAACAGATCATTTGCAGTAGTGTTCGAGTATTGACGAAGATAAGTGATTTAAAACACTGAGTTCCCTTGATCCAGTTCACCAATAGCGATGGAAGACATACTTCGCGAGATGTTAACATTTTGTTTACTCTCTTCAGTCACGAACGTAAAACATTAGAATATATTGGACATGCGGTTAACAACACAATCAAAAACATTCAACCATTGGGTTTACATGAAACAAAGACTGTCGTCAGTTCCAGGGCAGACAAACTGCGTGAGTCAACAGTTTATGCACACACAAAGCCGGACGGTGAGTATTGATCAACATCGCCTCGGAGAAAGCAAGCAACTTGGGGTTCTTATTACGTAACAGAACTTGAAACGAGTTGGCCGGGTCAACAACGTGACCTGTTTCCATGATGTGCTTTGTGATGGATGAGGTCGGATTTCGTCTCAGTTGTTCTGTTGCCAATGTCCGTTGCGTCATGGCGCGTATCAACCACCTAGGCATATGTTCAGCCATTCTTTGTCGTAGGCATCGATCTGTTCTGCCGATATAGATGTCACCGCAACTGCAAGTGAACTGATAGATTACATGTGAGACAGAACATTTCGGTAGGTCACGACTACGAATAAGCTGAGTGACACTCCTAGTTGTGAGTAGCAATCGCAATTCAGCCGCAGGGAATGTGCGAGTTAGAGCAGATTGTAATTTTTGACTTACATCGGTTGTGATATGATCGCCTTTGAAAGGTAGGTTCAAAAAGACCTGCTTCTTGGGAACCGTACTCACGACAGACTTTGTCAGTCTCTTCTGGCTGTGAACATCGATGAATTTCTCCGGGTAACCGTTTGCAAGCAGTACCTTTCTTAATTTCGCCTCTTCTCCTTGTAAACAATCATCGGTACATATCTCCCGGGCTCTATGAAACAGGGTTCGTACCAGGCCTCTTTTGTAAGTAATGGGCGCAAAAGAAGAGAACTGCAAATACTGACCGCTCCAAGTGGCTTTGCGGTGCACTGAGCGTTGTAATGAGCCATCCTGCCGTCTGGTGATTAAAATGTCTAGAAAAGATAAACTGTTGTTTGTTTCCTCCTCATGAGAAACAAAAAGATTAGGATGAACGGAATTGAAGTGGTTTAGGAGTGAATCAAAATGAGTATTAGTAGTAAAAATCAAAATATCGTCTACATATCGCTTATAGAGGCTGGCACCATCTAAAGCATCAGATAGTTTTAATTCAATCATTCCTAAAAATATATCTGCAAGTGTAGGGCCCAATGGGCTACCCATTGCCACACCATCAACTTGCTTATAGAAAAATCCGCCGAAATCAAAACGGATATTCTCTGTACATAAAAGTATAAGTTCCTTAAGGTAATCAACTGGGAGACAAAAAGACAAATTTTGATGAGAAATTAAATCGCATAAAAAGTCAACTGTTTCACGGAGGGGGACTCACGCAGTTTGTCTGCCCTGGAACTGACGACAGTTTTTGTTTCATGTAAACCCAATGGTTGAATGTTTTTGATTGTGTTGCTAACCGCATGTCCAATATATTCTAATGTTTTACGTTCGTGACTGAAGAGAGTAAACAAAATGTTAACATCTCGCGATGTATGTCTTCTATCGCTATTGGTGAAGATAAGTGAATTTAGTAGGTCTCGGTTGCACGTAGTAATAACTCAAGATGTCTTAGGTTTGTACGATTTAGTTAAGTTGACAAATTCCGCACACTGTTGAACAAGGCAACGAGCAGTAGCAGCAGCAGCAGCAGCAGCAGTAATCATCTGCATTCAGCCGACACAGACTATATGTTAGTAGTCCGTGGTTCTCGGTATTGATCGTGTAGATAACTTCCCGATCCGGCATCTTCGACCGTCAAACACATAGTTGCAACAGGCCATGTGGTTGACCCCCTCACTTCGTTTTTGGTCCTATTACACAAACGCAACACTAAGATGGCGTTTTCCGAGGTGTTGTTATTCAAGCTTCACACATCGGCTCTTTGTTGACAGAAGTTGCATACGCAGTTAATTTCGTTACCGCGGCAATGAAACCGTTTACCCAACTATTATTGCACCCAACTGACGTTTGTTCATCTCATTATTTTGTCACCATGCTCTAAACCTCTATGACCACATGTTTTATGTCGTCGACAGATGAGAATAAACGAAGTGCTTACATCTCCCAATGTATATCTTCTTCAGGATAAAGGAAACTCAATGTTTTAAGTTTTAGGGTAAAAATGAAAAATCGTATTCATAGCTAGTTGCTACTCGCTCGAATCCGGATCCCTCTTAGTCGACAAGCTGATAAACATATCGCTGTCTAAGCTGTTAATAAAACACATCGTTTCAGATTAAATCAAGTCATTGTCGAACGAACACTGCTCAGCACTCGTTACCGTGATTGATCATATCTCTTCCGAGCATCTCTGTGGTATGAATGAGACCACCCTTTTTCGTTGTAAGGCCGTAGTAATGATCCTCGTTTTCCTTCTAACCTCCCTCCTCAGGTGACATTACGATTGCTCAAAGGACCTGAAGAATCCTCTGATGACCGAAATTTCATACCCAGCTGGTTGTTCTGGCTCCAGTTGCCTCGATACTGTCAAATTCCTCGACTGGTTGTTCTTACGCGTGATCCTGTAATTGGTCTGGGTTTCAGTATTATTGGTGGTAACGATTTCTGTCCAATCAGTCTGGAACGAGTAAGTTTTTTGAATGTGTATTTGGGAACGAATATGCGGACTACATGCTTGCCTTTTCTTTTCTGTCGACGAACTTCCATCTACCGAATAGATATTCACCTATTTCATGTGTGTTCCGTATTTTATTCCTATATCAATAACGCCGCACGTTTCGGTGGTCGTTAGAAGCGGCAGTACACGCAGTTACGACTTAATATGATTATGGTCATTATAAACGGTTTCAGGTTTGCATTGCTTAGGTTCCATGATTGCAGACGTCGTTGTTTGAGCATCACCATCATCATCGATGGTTCACACTGATGTTTGATCCCCATACAACTGACAAAAAGGTTAAACCCTGGTTTGCGAATAAAGTATGGGACGGTCGACAAAAATGCGGTGACTGTAGATGGCTTATTAGGAATCAGCCAAGGTCAGTGAATTAAGAACAGTATCGTTCACGTTTTAACAGCACAGCAATACTTGTCCCTCAGGTTTTCAGTAGGTTCATAACAATAATTAGTTCATTGTCTCAACTTATCTAACCGTTCTGTAGATCTACGTTCTTGTAATATTCCCTTGTGTTGATATGGCTTCACTACGACATTGTTACAGAGTACCAACTGCACTCACCTCAGATGTGACGTATTTGTATGGTTGTCTGTCAGCCACGGTTGCAAGACATGATGCAAACAAGCTGTTATTCTCGAGCACTGACTACCCCGTCTTAAATAGTGTCAAGTTTAACAGCTTACCTGTCTTCTACTGTTGACTTCTCGGCTGTACCGTTTAGTAGAATAATCGTATGAACAATCTTTTATGAATGCTAACAGAGCGCTTACCGCACATCCTGAGTTAGAGTGGGGACTGTAATTAAGTGATCTGTTATTTGGGCATTAAGGCGCAGCCCTCTGGAAGATTACTAGTTATACAGCTGGAACCTAAGAGATTGTTTGTAATGTTTGATGCTCACTCTCAAACCGACACTCAATGACCGATTTCGTCCTTGTTTGGGCTCATCAGGTAGAGATAGTCTGAATGGGGGATCGAACCAACTACCATTCACGTTACGAGTCGACACTGTTATCAGCTTGGCCACCAGCTCTTTGAACACCGCTTGTGGTGGAAGTGTGTGTATCTGATTGAATTAAAGCTTGTTTTCACTCCATTAGTGCGGATGGACACAGTGCACCTCGGATTGCCAGTTTTCACTGTCTACGGTCACAAAAGTTTGAAATGGTGCCTACAAGGTTCCTTGATACCCACCCTCAAACCGACACTCCACACCCGGATTCTTCTTTGTTTGGATTCATCAGATAAAGAGTCTGAATGAGGAATCGAACCCCATAACTTGTAGTAAGCGATCATTGGCAATCCTAGGTGAACTGTCTCTTTATACGCTGCGGAGTGAAAACAAGCTGTAACTCGATTAATAGGTTGGGTTTTTGTAGTTGAACACTGTTAAAGTTGGTTTTAGTTTCCCTGTGAAAACTGGAAGTCTTGACATTCGCAAATCAAAACTGTCACTATTGCTTCATGTCACTTGAACTAGGTTTGGTGTTGGAGCCTCTGTCAGGAAATAACGCATGTCTGCGTCATAACCAGATTACTTGGTTGTTTGAATGATGCATGTTGTAGAATTCGGTGAATTAGTGTTACCAGAGTCGAAGGGCTTGTTTACAAAGTACCGACGACTTTTGCTGTCGATTTATGTATTCGTACAGGTCTTTGGACTTGCTTTTTCGCCCATAACTTCCCGTTATTTAGGATGTACAGCTGATGCCTACATTTTCTGGCGTCTGTTTCTTACAGTTTAGTTTACACTGTATTGCCAGTGGTCCGCCGGTTGTTGCACTTGTGCTTTATAATCACACATGTCCTGTTTTAATTATTTTGTCATAACATATTGTCTTCTTTGGCAGCAGTCTGGAAACCCTCAAAACGTAGATGCTGAGACCACAGTTGCTGATACAAAGACAATGTCCCCCAGACCAATTGTAGTCAAATCCGTCGTTCCTGGCTCTCCCTGTTTTCTGGACGGTCGTATTAGGTGAGCTTCCCACCCATATGGTGCCAGATCGAATATAACTCCTCTGTTTGTCCAGCCTTGAACATTTGTGACACGTTCGTAGGTGTCGTACTTTTGGACTGCCTGGTCTAGTTCGTATGTCCCATATATTTGTGCTTCCAAATTGATCTAATTACAACGACTTAACGCTATTTGGTAGACGGTTTCATTCGCTCGAATTACGACATGCATTGTTCCAGCTTGTCAATTTGTCAACTTCATATAATGTGATAAGTTGGAGCTCCGTCATTTTTAGTCTATATCCCTGGCGATCGCTTCACACTACATGTAATCACACCACATACTACGTCTCAGAAGGAGAAGCGTTAACTCTCCTCTCAACTCCGGTCGGTTATCTTGCTATGAGGAATTTTCTATCTATCCGGAGTCACTAATTTCATTGAGCCTGCCTATTTAATGTAGATGGGAATTGTGAACCGCATATCCCTGCGGATCGTTAGAAAACACATTTGTGACCACCACTCCACTGTAGTAGAAAAAATTAGATGTTGGTGAAACACGAAACAAAGAACCCTATATACCTGATGAATTCCAACACTCGCCTATGGATAGTTCTCTTGTCTTAAAGTGAAAAATGCTCTCGTCATTATCCTTACCTGCATCCTGTTTCTGTAGTATGCATTTTGAATTTCGTATATTTAGGGACATGAGCTAGAAATGGATTGGATACTAAACACACCATTGATCAGGGTCACCCCAGTAGGTGTCTATGCTTTCTTGTCTCCTATGAAAATGCCTTCATTTCTTCTCGTGTTTGCGGAACCAAAGTGTATTTATAATGTTACATATAAATTATTTTTTTGGGTTGTTAGAATGAATGGACGTCGTATACGTTGGATTTAGTTTCATAGTTTCAGTGTTTTGCATTCATTGGATAGCAGTGCTTGTCACGTTCACTGCAGAGCAGCCAACGTGTGAATGCTCATAATCCAAAACAGGGAGCTAGAGACGTCTGCTTATCAAACCTACGTTATCGGCACCTTGTACGATTTGATATCGAGTACCTTCTACTTTGTCAGTAATGTGTTTCGATCAGCTTCGTTTTGGCGGAAACTATCACGAACGGCCTGAAGTCTGCCCGCCGGTTTTACCTGGACAGCTGTTGGGACTAAAGCAAGTGCTCGCATACTACAACACCTATGCGCTATCGTGCAACCGGCGGTTGTCCATCACTCTATCGATATTGGTATACATATGTTAAGCTCGTGTCTCTTGGGAGCGTCTGACATATTTTGCGCGTTATCCTCGTAAGCCGCATGTACCTTCGACGATTAGCACACGTGTTCGAGGCTGGAGATCCAAATTCCCTACATCCAGTCACCTTGTTTGTTTCCATATCCAGCTGGTGTCTGTTAAAGTGGCAAGTGAACATCGGAAACAAAATATATCACCTCTCTCAGAGACTATAGCAAGTATCAAGAGCAGAATATGGTGAAGAATCTAACAATTTTGAGTGGATGGGAATTTGTGAATACTTTCAAACGAACCCTAGAGGAACAACTAACGACCTCAGACGAAAGGTCGTTCCAGTGATTGATAACAGTAAGTAACGAACTGTTCTCTGAGGATGGTTCGTAGACGGTGTTTGTAAGACTTATTGTTATGACCTGGTCGTGTGCTATCAGCCGATCTGGTAGCCTCGCATTGAACACGTTTATTGATAAGTATGCGTCTCTTCAGTCCAATGTACACGACTTGCTTAGCACTTTCAAGCAGCTGTCTGGTTTTGAATATATCCCTTTTTCATAGTTGTTTCCTGATAGTAGATAAAGTATAAGTTTGATGACACTCAGATAATTAGATCTTTATGATAATTCTTCTGTTGCTTACTATGCTGACAGCATTGAGGAACCAGAAGTCACTATCAGATTCTGAACCGAGTGGTATCTTTTCTTGCTTACTGTTGTTCGGAGGGGAGTTCCAATCCTCAGGACGACGCTTAATCACGTCGAGATCAGTCTGTGGTACGCTGGGATCACTGACGTTCAAGATTTTCGGATCATCAGCGAACAGTGGAGCGTTGCTGGAGATATTGTCTGGAAGGTTTTTTATGTAAAACAAAAATGGTGAAGGACGGAGTACCATCACTTTAGGGCCTTCGGTAGATTACAGAGACGGATATGAATGAAGTGATGTGGTTTTAATGTGAAGAGTTCTGTCATCAAGAGAGTAGATGATCCAATGAAGAATCTGTCTTTCGAGCCAGACGGGCAATTTGTCATTTGAATAACTTGTGTCCTTGTGTTACTGATCCATCGACGCGTTGGGCCTAGTGTGTGCTCCAGTCAGATCCGGTTACGACTCAAAGTGGACGTTTTATGTCTATGCTCATACCCTTGACAGTGGTAATCCTTTAGATATTTTTCGGACTTGCGACATAATTAAGTTTACCTGTGAATTTTTCATTTTGGCTGTTCTGGAACATCCTTTGTGATCACTGTGTTCGGTGGCTGCGCATTTTTCTGGGGCGAACGCGGGAATTTGTTGGTTTTGTCGTATCATTTAAGCTTAGCAGCTGTACGTGAAAACTTTTACAGTCGATGTATGTGACCCTTCTTTTTTGAGACATCTGTCAAGCCAGATCAGCCTGTATTTTGGTAAACTGATTGCCTGTATGATTAGTGATATCGTAGATCATTTACCCATACTGGTAAAACTGTCGTCGGTCGTCTGCTGAAAGTGGAGCAAATACAAGCTCTTGTTAGTTTCGTCCCGACACACTGCAGTTCGTAAATACCGAATGGCATGCTGAAACCCCTGGCCTGTTATTGATGTGGAAGAGTGTCTCGAAACATCGTTCAGTCGCAGCTCTACACTTCTAACTGTCATCGCTGCGGTTTGTTGTTTCTGTGGTCCAGCAAGAGAACTAGACTGGCTCATACTGCATACCTGTTGTTTCGTATTTTCGTTTCTTTTTACATTAAATGGAATATTTGCTTGCTCAACCTGGCAGCTCACCAGTGCTTGTGCCGAAAAAAACTGTGATTTGTAAACTTATGAAGTTGTGCTGTTTGTAACGATTAGATCAGGTGCCTTATTCTGTATTGTTGGATGCTACCTGTTTTCCTACGCATCAAGACCACCATGAGCTGGAGAAGGATAATACGTAATCTGCGAATGATATAACCACGTATCTTTAGAATTCGGATTGGTCTGTTGGTTGGAGTCAACAGGTGACATAGTCTTCGTGATTAATCGTCTCTTGTCGGAAGTAGTATCCAACACGTTAGCATTACTGGCCTACTACAGACCTCACTCGTTGACCTCCCTTTCTACTATTTCCTCACAATTTTCCCGTGATTGTCGTAGTGAACGGCTGTTCGGATCACTGTGTGTGGTTATACACAGGCGCGTGTATTTCGCTCATTTGTTGCTGGTGCTTTGTATTGATCCTCTAAGTAATCTTTTCCAGATGTGGCGATCTTTTGCTCTCTGTGGACCAACACGCTCTGACGGATGTTTCACATGCTCACGCCGTTGCTTTATTGAAACAATGTACCGGAGATGTTAAGCTTCGTGTTGTCTCTTGGCCTGGGACAATCGTTTAATTCTTACCAATAACGTCGTCGATTGCATTTCGTGTATTAACTTATTGCTAAACGCACACGTGATTCTGGCGCCAGATTGCATTTTTCTCAATTTCTAACCTTTACGAAGAATGCGATCTAGTAGCTTTTACATGTATATTTCTTGTCTCTTTCACCTCTTGCTTTTGCTCAGTCTCACTTTTTGTTTTTATTGCTTAAATGGCCTCTTTCATTTACGTTCATTATGCAGTTTTTGCAGTTTGATTGGTCCAGAACTTGTGATGTCTATTTCAGAACTACGTAGAATAATGTTACTCATTCAATTGCGTCATTTGGCAATACTTGGAGTTCTGGTAGTTGTTTGTTTTAAGTGTGTGGGATACCACTGCATCAGTCTTTGGTGTGATGAAAAAGATTCAAGAAGTACTTAAGCTGGACTGGCCGTTGGTCCAGCTGCATACGTACACGCATGTTCATTAAGGAGCCACTCCTAATCACTGCCGGAAATTTGAACTTTGCTGTTGATCAACCTACTGTCGTCGAGCAGTCCACCTGTTGTCCAAATGGTATGGTGTTATGGAGCTGCACGAAATACTGATTAGTGGGGTCCACGTGGATCGGAAGTTATCGTACGATTGCTTAGTACAGGCGATTTCCCTGGTTCTGAACACCTTGACCGTCCTGTCTTCATCTATGGCATGCTACGTGTGGTTTTGTGGTAACTCTATCTGGCGTAGTTTGTCGCGATTAATTTCAAAAGCATTCATTTATCAAGTCGTCAATCCGCTTTTTTGTTTCGAGGTGTGGATTCCGAATTTTTGCAGAGACTTAGCTATGAGCAGTTCGAATGACGCACCCAAAATTCCCATATAGCGTAGTCCGAAAAGGCGGCAATACTATCAGTTCGGGTCTAGTGGCTTACAAATTCGATGACCAACCATAACCCTATGCTAAGTCAACCGTCGCGGTAAATCGCATAAACGGGGGCGATTCTTATCTTCAGTGTAACTAGCGTGTAGAATGTTCAGGTATTTATAAACGAAGTCCAGAGCGTTAATGACTTCGTGGATAAATGTGCTGAGTGTTTTTGCAGCATTACTCAATCAAAGCTGCATTTGCGAGCACAGGAAAAGGCTAAATGGAGTAACAATTGCGGTCTGTGTAAGCCACCGAGCTTTGGTAGTGCGTGCGAGTCAACCCAGTTTTACTGGAAATGCTTCTGCTCACAATGAAAGTAGTACTCTACCTGCGCCGAACCGGATGCCTATCAGGGGTTGTTTCCTTATTGAGACAGTAGTCTGAAATAGGCAGATGGACTTAACTCATACCCAAATCTAGCAGTAACAGCAAGTGTACCAACAGAATTGCAATGTGACCCATGTCATGCACAGCGTGGTTATACGGTTAAACTACGGCACTGCCCAGTTAAGAATCACATTCACTACACGTAGCAATTTAAAGTCTAAGTTGTGATGATTATGATGATGCTTTTCCAGAAGCTCTTGTCTGCACCGGCTCAATTGCAGATACTTCTGTAACTAAATTCAAGACTGAAACAGTCTTAGTGTCAGTTGAATTATGTATACGATTTGGTCAACCAGTCTGTGGTGAACAGAATCATCAACCAAGTCGAGCATTCAGCACACTAGCACCGAGATTCCTCAGTACTATTCCACTGAAGAGTCGAAATTCGCTACCACGATGACTAAGCGTGATGGTCCGGCGTAAACGTTTGAATACCTTCGCCGAGCTTTGTTCTGTTGTCGCATGAGCAGCATGGTGTCAAAAACTTACCACCACCCTTATCGAATTCAACCAAATTGGCTATATCCCTTGCGGCCGCATTCCCACTGTGCTCCAGATGGCCGATTTACTCTTCTATCATCAGATTGTTCGTCCTACCAGCTGTTAGCGGTCTGGTTAAATTGGATCAATAGGTTTCTAACTGGTTGATTGTCAGATTGGTCCGATTTGTGACGTTCCTTTTGGTCACCGACTAAGTGGCAGAAAATCCAGTATACGGTCTCAAGTCTCGTGTTCTGATTCCGCACTGCTGGTAGGATTATAACGGCATCCAAGTATGTTACAATAACGGACGCTTAAGGTTCTCGGCTGCCTCATTTGACTGGTTTCCTGGGCGCAGTTGGTGGTTGCCTGCGACCCAACCCACTAAATCAATTTTCCAACCTGTGTACTTTAAAGTGACTACCGTTGCTAGTAACCAGTGTACCAGGGATTCCTCGGCTAAACGTCATCCCAAGTGCAGTAATTGTGAAGTCAACGCATAATGAAATTGTGTATTGCTCTTCTGGTCAACGTGAATGGGTGTCAAGTATGGCCAACCACTGGGATTTTTCCAGAACTATACCACAACTACCCGTATGTAAACGCTGTCAAACCTTACATGACATGAGTTGTGGGACCCACGGAGGATTTGGAATGACTTTTGGGTGTACAGTTAATAAAATCACATGCTTTTGGCGGAATGCGTGTTCACTGCCCCTTTCAGTTTTTTCTACACGGATAATTAGGATATAATTCATTTAAAACTACTGTACGGAGTGTAGGAGGCGCAATAGTTTTATCCCCATAACAGACTACCGTCAGAACTAACTGAAGGCTGTTGTCGGTGAGGATAAAGTTCCGGATAACTGCGTTTCTTATTTGCGAAATCATGAGATCATTTTGTCTTATTAAAGCCGGATTCGTTCGGCCTACCGGTAACTGTTGAGCTAACAGACAACCAACATTTCCAGTCTCCATACAACACAGTTATGAGGAGAGATAATGGTCATTTTGCTTGTACTTGGACAGTGGATGCCATGGGTACGTCTGTAGAATAGTGCTTCGTCGTGGCTGCCGAGGCTTGGTGGACGATTCACTTGTGAATAACCTTTGATGCCTCGTGGTCAGTTATGATAGTAAAGTGCGAACCAAAGTGGTATTTGTGAAGCTGAGTCACAGCCCAATAAACCGCAAGCGCTTCTCCTTGAGTTTGAATATGGCTATGCTCTGTTAGACCAAAACGCCCCGAAATACAGATGTCCATCGCGCCCAAGTACGTCGCCCCTTGCCTGTAGGAGACTCCATCCTAATTAAGTTAAACTGAAGTACGAAAGAAACTTGTTACAGAACAGCAGTTGGCGAAGAAGGCTTACTAAACGACGCGCTATAGACTAATGAGTATCTGTCCATACTAATTTGTTTGAAAATGTAGTCAGAAGAAGAGGTTTTGCTTTTTAGGAGGGTTTTTCAATAAGACGTAAGCAATAGCGGAGAGAACGCAACTGATCAACAACCTTTGAAGTGAGGAGTCATGACCGAAATGAAAACCGTCTAGGACCGATTGGAGATTTGTCCTCACTAGCCAAATGTCCTTGACAGGAAAATTTTGTGGTATTGATAAAGTTCTTCACAAGATTGATAACAACATCGCAAACAAACGTGACTGACACAAGCAATCTCATCACAAACATGTTTGGTAGAACCATTTACAGTAGTCACCTTGGTAACCAGCAACGTAGTGGACTGGAGATATTCACGGGCCTGCCTGCGGTATGGTGTGTAAAATAGTTCCAAAACTCATAGTTGCATATTGTACCTAGGATATTAAGAAAGCACGCATGATGTATACTGTCTAGTTGTCCGTCCGCATGTGGTGTGACTGTGGCGCGAACCCGAAAGACATACGTGTCACGTTCCTCAGGTTTACTAGCTCGTCGACGGCCGGTCTCTAGCTAATTCGCGTGTCGGGGCTTTAATAGATCTATCAGAGACCACTTGTACATTTCGACGAACAAAGATTTGGTCTCTCTCTCCTCAACGGCGTACCTGCGGAAAAAGCTACCTAGTGCGACGAGCACTAAAGCAACACCTTCAAGATTAGCAAAAAACTGTGTTTAACACGTCTTCAAAAGTTTCTAAAGCAACATTCAATCCAGAAGACATGGAATTAAAGGAAAAATGTTTTTCGAAATGAAATGGAAAAAGTCANAAAAGTAGGTACAAAATCAAAATCATAGAAAATGTACAGATGAATGCGACTATCAAAATATCATTTATTATAGTCGCTACACACAATACGCGTAACATCGTCACTTGTGAAATGTCCTGTCCAGGTATGAAAAAATCCACCAGCAATACCAAGACAGTTCTGACCTACCGAACGTTTTCTTTCGCACACTCAACAGCGGTTTGGCTTGTTTAATAGCAATTGCTTATGCAAATTGGAGTAGGCGCTGACTGAGTTGTCTACGAGGCAAAACGAATGATCAGTTTTAACATCAGTAGATTATTCCGCCCATCATCACTGATCGCTCACCTGTTCCTCTCATCTCACTAAGCGAGCAGTTCCACTTATATGGGAGTGAAGGAGAGGCTGGTAGAATCCAAGGTGACAAATAGTTTGCCCGAGTGAATGTTCAATCACGTCAGCTAACCAGTTTGAAGGTTGTGCTGGCAAGGCTACAGGTCACCTATGCGAATCACCGGCTTCATCCATTGAGTGTCAGGTACCTGAGACAAGTGACGACATTGGCAATCAGTCGGTGTTTTCTATCATCCTCATTCACCGAAACAAACGCTTACTGCATTGTGCCGAAGAGATTGATACTAAACGACTGGAACCCTCGTTGTGTGTGCAAGAAGAACTGTTCGTTAGATAAACACTGTCTTTAAATTGCTCGTGAAATTTTTCATATCAGGATAGGAAACTTTTTAAGTGATCATGTTACGCACATTTTGTCATTTTTACTTCTTCACGTGCTTGATGGGACGCAACGAAATACGTCCGAGTAAATTTTGTCGAAAAAGGATATCAACGCCTATTCAATCCTCGACGTGAGCTATACCCATTATGATTCTGTCTAAACTGGGCGCCAAAAGGCCTCAGATTCAGGCTGGTTATCAAATCACAGTCAACAGATTCCTTGTGCAGGGATGTATCACTGTTGAACCAAATAACATTCGGCGTTAATTTCTTAGTTCAAATAGTACATTCAACCCTAATTCATGAGCCGATTTAATACAGATTCTACTTGAAGCTTTCGCCGCTCCGGCAAACACTATTACTGTTTCAAGACCCTGTCTGTGGTTTTCTGCCATTCGATTTAAATATATGGCCTGTTATTTTTCAAGATATGTATAACTTCATCGCCAATTCAGGAGGTGTTTTTCTTCACCATCCGCCAACCACATCCAATCACGATGAAGGACAGTATGCTGTATTCAAGTGTTTTCCTTTCTAAACGTTGCTAGTATTTCTAACAAATGTGGTGTTTATATCTACGTTTTCATGTTTAGGGCTTCTGGTTGAT
>QNGE01004280.1:0-14853 GCA_008508345.1 Paragonimus westermani
TAAATGTACTTGCTGGGGTATACATAATGGGACCTTGGATCCTAGTAGCACTCATTTTGGGTAAGAGGATGACATGGAAGCAGTGGGGAAAATTTTTACAGCTTTACATGCGAAGCGTTGTTTCTTAGAATGTGGTTCTTAGAACCATATTTATGACACTCGTAATGTTCTTTTGGCTTACTCTCATATTGCGAATCCGAAATACTGTTCTCTGATAAGCATATCACAGGTCTTACTGGTGAGTTGAAGCATTGGTCAGGTGTTTTGGATTTGCCCTTGGTATATCCGATTACTCCGCATAACGAGGGGAAATTCCTCTGGTAAGAAGCGGATGGCCGTGCTAGCGCAGCCGCGTCATTATCAGGGGGCAATTAAGCTGCTTCTTTCAGTGTTCTGAGTAAATCCCAGACTTTTCTAGTGAAGGCCTCGGTTGACAGAGGGGGACGTTAAGCACTAGGGGATGTGTTTTTAGCAATAGCCGTGAATTTTTGCGGAAAATTGAATGCGCCCGGCGTTTTGTCACCAGACACTTTCATTGACTCAAACTTTGTGCCACGCCTGAGTTGCTCCTGTCTTTTGAAGAATTCGTTAGACACAAGTTCACTTGTGAACTTTAGCAGCAATGGACATTGTTTCTGCTGTATTTTCTTGCGACGTCTCAAACAGTAGCACTCTTGTTCTCCTATCTTACTGGCTTTGAATGAGATCCTTTTCACCGACAATAGAGATATTCTGTTAGGTACGTCAAACACCATCATTTTGCTTGCACAGCGTAAACGCTTGTGCAATTCTGTAGCTACACTATCAATAAGCGTACCAGCGGCTACGAGGTCTTTCTGACAAGGGATGGTCCGATGGCGGATGTTACTTGATGCATTTATAATACACAATAGCGGATTTAATTTATGCAAAATTTCGGCAGGCTCCTCACTTCTACTGTGTAGTTTCGTTATTCCAGCCTCTAATTCCCTTGTTTCTAGCCTGATCTACGAATAAATTGGTAATGGAAACTGAACACGGTTCGGTGTTGTTCTTTCCATGTAATGTGCTAAGATTTGCTTCCATGTAGCACGACCGTCTTCTGAGAATCTTTTTAGAGTATGGACTGATCATCTATAAGTCACTCAAAAGACGGTCGAACGGGAAATTTTTCATAGGCCTTATTTTGTTACGAACACTCGCCGGCTTTGCTCTTAATTGCCATCAATAACAAATTCGTCGTTTTCAAGCTTCATCTCAAGGAAAACACGCTTTCGCGCAGCGTTGTCGATGGTTACCTTACATTTGAGAAAAGATCGATTGAAGACGTTGGAAATGTAGCTAACATTCATGAAATGTACAAACTGCAGGAATATTGCTCCGTCAGGTGATTGTTCGTCTTCCTTTTGCTGTGTACCCAACTTTTTCCGGTTCTGTATTTAATTATTAAGATTTCCGGACACCCGCCTGAGAGTCCGCATCTGAAAAAGTGAGATATCTCGATTATTACTGGGAATACGACCATATACCGCCCCAATGAAATCGGCGAGAATATTACGCTGAGTAATAAAATTATACGTTCAATAGCCTACACAAACTGGGTGACCATCGAAATGCGAAGTATTCTTTCACACATTCCGGCCAATTGTACAAATTTTCGGGTTCCAAATAAAAGTGCATTACTTCAGTTATTATTGGAAATACGACCATAAACCACTTGAATCAAATCGACGAGAATCTTATGCCAAGCAATAAAATCAATAGCTATCGGGACTGTCGTTTTGGCAGCGGCCTTGATCTCTTCTGCGACAGCAGGGGTGCAGCAGGTGTTGACCGAACTATCTGAGGACTTTTACACCTTTCTTCACCGTCATCATGCCATTTTAGTGCAGGGATGATGGCCTGACGACTGGCAATTTCTGAAGATTGACTGACTTGGCATGTATTGCTGTATGATAATGCCCTTTAATAAATAGGTTAGGTTCAAAATGTCTAGGAGCAAGTGAATATGACAAAATACAACAAATTTCACGTCAATTTGAGTGAATAAATGGTAAAAAGGGAACACAGAGTAGCACGCGATAAAAACTGGTGTAATATTCCAACTGGGTCAATCACAGTTCCCAGTACACACAATGTCTAACGTTTGCAATCGAGCGCAATAAAGTCTACCTCACTGAACGAGAAACGTGTATTAACACAACTTAGATACCGAAGGTCAATCCGACATCGTCTTTGTCTATATATATATCGGGGTTCCCCGGTCCGCAATCAGAACTGTTCTCGCGCTCACTGTCGAAATAGCCGCTTGTATGAGTGTTTCATGATTGTTCCATGTTAATAGAATGTTGGTGGTCACGTTCCCTGCTCTATTTATTCCCTTCTTATTGATTCATATCCTTACGTTGGAATTCTTTATACCGATTACGAGCCTTTCGTGCGATGTGACACTACCGCTCATGTTACGCGCGTGACAAATCATTTCTCCTATGAATGCGGATCTTGATGTATTATCAAACCTTGATAATGTTTACTTGTAAATCTTGTTTCCGCGTAGTTTTTTCTTTCTTACTTTCCTTTGCCGGACCTTTGTTTATATATACCCTGGTTTCATTTTCGCCTGACCGCTTTGCCATTACATGACTGTTGCATTCGGTCATATTTACGTGAACGGGACTTGTGTACTTGGTGGATTCAATATTGAGGGTTGTTGTTGTCTTCCACTATTTGGTTTATCATATTGTTTTTAACATTGGCACCTTATTAATAAGAACCTCGCCGATACGACCGTCGTCCTTTTTGGATCCGAATTGGTTGTTCGATGGGCTCAGAATTTATAGACGCTCGTTTCTTACAGACGCGATTATCGTGGATCCAGCGTATCGATAGACGTTGCGAGGAGACTAAGCGTTGCTCGAACAACCACTGGTCGTCCGAGATTAACACTCACTTACCGCTGACCTCAGCCTCCGGTTGGTGAACTTCTCCAGCCCGGTTCACGTTTTTGAGGACCTGAAAGGAAGCGGAAGGAAGTGTATGTGGTTAAACAAAATGGCGGCGGATTGCGTGCTATTACACTCGCCTTCATCGAGCCACGCGCCTTAAGTTTATATTTGTAGGAAAAACTTGAGTAATTTGAATTTTAAATAATTCATTAAGAATTCAAATAAACAACATGAAATCACTGTGCGACGTTGTTCAGTGTTTGAAGCAAGGGAAGGATGATTGACACTATTGGGGGCCAATAAATGTACCAGGCGAAGTTTCAACGTCCTTGCATCAACTGTCTACTGACGGGCAACGGGTGGGTTAACCGCCAATGGCAATTACTGTGACAAGCGATTATTTATGCTGGAGTGTTAAGGTGGAACTACAAAATATTGAGCGCTTTGAACGTAATAAAATGTGCATATATAGGTGTTTTCTGAATCACGTTGGCTATAGTACGTATTCTATGGGGCGATAGCACGAAGAGTAAATGTAAGCCCAGCGTATAAGTAAGACCCCTGGTTTCATCTTAATGCAGTTGTGTAAGCGTGCGCAAAATGAAGAAAAAACCGGCTACAGAATTGAAATTTCTATCAGAGAATGGTCAATGCAACAACAGAAAGACTTGCAAGATGAGTGCTACTCAACAACGAATGCGGATTCAAATGTAATGGCTGCAAACTCGAAATCCTAATCAAGGCTATTGTTAAGTCTGAGGACAATGAAAACGATAGCAGACGAACTGAAATTTCAAGAAAGAAAAAGCGTCCGAACTTCGCTTTATGGGGCAATATGAGCTAATTAGGAGTGTTCATTTTTTGCTTGCATCATCTACGGTGGTGAACTAATTCCCAGATACAGCGCGCCTTATAGGCTCCTACGTGATGCCAGGAGTCAGACCGCATTTCTGGAAATCATTCATTTTGCGTCACTTATTTGCCCTAATGGATTGGTCATATAAGGTGAACGCGCAATCCGGTGAGATCTACGACAGACTCACCTTAAATGTGAGGATATTCCAGATCTCATGGTAGCAGTCAGGGCCAGACCACGTTCCTGAGGGATATCCACCGCACCCCATCCATTGTCATCTCTTCGTGACTGAGCACATATATCATTTTCTGCTGAATCGTAGAATCGAAGCTGTATCCAACTAGCAATTTCATCCCGAGCTATGGTTTGGAATTTCAAACTGCCGAAAACTATTTTCGTTGTACTATGTCGATCAATATGTTGACGTAGACTGCGCTGCGGATCAAATTTCTCTACCATCGGTTTATGGTTGAGATGCAGGATTTTCTACACGTGTATGACTGACTATTATCACCCAAAACTTCCTGCAAAAGTCAACGCAATGAAAGAAATGGCATAATGTTTAAAAGTTGCACCTTTGTGGCAAACTTTCCGCTGAAGAGCTGTTTGTCCACTTTCTGGAAGTTGCAACGTCTGTATGGTGAGCGACACAGCAGAGTTATTGTTAGAGTTGTTGTTCACATCTGAAAATGTGGACGCGTGGTATCTGTTCCTGCGTTCAGCCAAAACCTTCAGTTCGTTTTCAGTGTTTTCTGCCGTCTTGGATACGTAATGTTGAACATGATAGCATCACCACGGATGGAGACAGGGAATGCTGATGGGTAGTGAGGATGGAGAAATACTTATACGGGGGAAACTGCCCTTGTTGAGGGCTGTCATCATATGCAGAAGGAGATCAAAGGGGAGATGCTGAGGGAGTAGCTAAACGAGCTAAACATACTTAAATTAGTGCGCTGAGAGCATTCAGACCAGACTGGTGCAATAGAAGAGTTCTAAGCTGACGAGAGGACGATTTGATAAAAAAGCGGGTAGGGTGTAGAGGTCACTCTTGAAAAAAGTGTTTTAAGGACTACGGGGCTGCGCAGGATCCACCTACCATATGGCTCCCACCTTCACCGTCCTCATCAGATTGTCTGGATGATTATGCTCGCAGGAGGTATGACCGTTTCTATTAATTGACGGACCGTACTAATGCATATTTACTTGATCCTTCGTAACTTAAAACCCCACTAACTTAGTAGTGTATGAGGAAAGTACCTTTAAATGGCCTTCCGCCCTTCAGGAATACAGGATGGCTAACTGATACTGGTCCACGTAGCGACACCAGACGTCAGAGTTACGCCTTATGCTTAGCACCCCCGATCCTGACAATATTATCTATGGAACGTGCTATTTAAGCAGTTGGCTGGAGCCGCAATCGTGTCACGCTGCGATCCTCCCGTTGCTCTAGCTGGAACTGTCCTGCTCAAAAATCGATAGTACATCTTCATAAGCCAGAGTGGTGTATTCCGGTAAATGATAAGTTCCTTCTAAAGCAGCCAAGAATAAAGCAACAGTGCAAAATGAAAACACAGAATGAACTAACTGCAGTATCAAGCAACCGACTTGTAAACATTTTACGGGTGAACACAGTTTCCATAGACTTATCTGTTGACAAAAACACGTGTAGGCGAGCGAAGCATACGATGTATGAAGCACGGATTCATGGAAGGAATAGAGGGAGCGTTCATTCGAACAACCAAATATCAAGCACACCACGTCATTTATTACCGCGTCGTTAATAACGGTGAAGTGGTGTGTGAGTCCACCTGTTGCATCGCAAGATCCCGCCTTTCTGAAGAGAAGCAACTGTAAAGGACGTTGTACGCCAAGCTCATGGCTTTAAAGTAGGAGTTCCGCGCAAATGTCAGCATGACTTTGCAAGAAGTCATGTTGAGCAATAGATGACGTGTTTCAATTCATAAGCGTAATCTTCGAGCTAAATTGCAGAAAATGTTTGCGATTGGTCCTGGTTCACTACCTCTGCAGGAAGACGACTCGACAACTGTGCTATTTTGACCCTCTCCGCCCAAAAACCTGGAATTGAAAATATGCAGCAGTTGACTTCTAAGCTCGCTAGAACTAGTTGAGCAAGCTGGGTGACAGAATATAGATGAAACGATGTGGATCAAAAAGGCTTCGTTGTTTCTGCCATTCAGAATAGTATGCAAGAATACCAGTCCAACATGTAACAAAAGCTGACCGTTACTTCTCAGTTTAGCACTGACGTTTTCCTGAAGCAAGCCAAACCAGGCATGATTTTCTCATCACGGCTGTCAATATGTCGAAAAGCTTGAAGAACAACGCAACCATTAATTGCTGCCGGATCCATGCGCCAAATAGTAAGCAAACGACGAATAACATTCAGGGACACGGAGTCCACATAAACAACAGTTACATCTTAAAAGTTCACGTATTTCTCTCGAAATACGCAAGAAAACTAAGAACGTACCACTTCATACTCAGACAGCAATTCTCAACTTTTCCCGACCTTGAAGCACTACCTCGGCGAACTACGCAACCGCTCAATTTTGTCATCGGTATTTATCATTTAAAACGCAAGGACAGGTTCTCACACTTGAATTATCTAAGAGCATAATTTTAGCCCTGTCTGAGTCGTCTGAATAGAGTTATTCCAGACGATGTGTTGTACATCCTGTGGTTATTTTGGCGCTACGAACTATTTCCATGGCGCAGACAAAGTGGCATCTGGTGGTCTCCGCTGCCCCATTTCACTTAACAGACGAAGTGGACTATGTCTAGTGAATGCCCTATTCAGGTGAGTCTTGCAATTTGCTAAAGAAGAAGATCACCAAGTATAAAAACCGCCCTGACAATCAACATATAACAGTCGTTCGGTGTTAGAGAATTTTGAAGGTCGGTAGCTGTCACAGTTCTCATACCGCAAACGGATCCCGGCAGTTCTCATGCAGTTTTTTGGAACGGTTTCTAAGTAAACTGGGGGTCTGCCCAAGGATTTACAAAGTATCCTTAGTACGATCACTCACTTGGGCATGCCGCAATCGACTGACACACTGGGCCGCACTTGGGGGCATACTGAAAGCAGGTTCTCAAAGCGTCTATATTTTTCTCTGGAAACATTAGCACTCTTAAGTGGCTGTGAGGAAGAAGTCACACGTCAAATTTAGGCCATTGTTATGCACCGCCCTTAATTGTGTGGTTTTAATTGATATTTATCCGGTCCGTGTTTCTGACATCACGGACCACCCGCAGCGAAGCCACCAGCAGTTCAGTGTTCACCTTGAATTCTATTGCAGTTCGAGATCAGGACAACAGGCCAGGCAGCACGCTAAGGCGACCGGCTTTTGTGACACCATTAGTCACCGGTTTCTCTTCGGGGACCACAAATCACCTCAGACACTAAGGTTGTATCAGTCGCGCTAGAGGAGGCCTGGGTGTTATCGGTCCCTATGACGATGATCTTCTGTTGACCGGCAACTCTGGAGATGTGCACCATACTATTCAAACGATCTACAGCATTCGACGTCCCTGTCGCTGTGCACGGACCTGTTTTCGGCCAAACAGTACTCGAGATCTTGGGTTATCACGTCCATTGGCAGGTTGTTACACCACTAAAGGATATGACACAAGTCGCCTGTAACTTTTACCTATCCACAGCGATCGTTGCTGCCCGTTGTTCTGGAGTTGTGTTCACTCACTTTCGATGACTAGCTTCGCTCTGCACAAGGCTGTTTCACCCCTTGACCAACTTACTGGGCAGCCTCACCAACATCAGTTGGGTTTGTCAGCAGCGGCAGTCGACCCCTTCTTTCGCATCAAAGTTGCATTCGTTGCCTAACTGACGCCGTTCCACCCTGACGCCACCGCCACTCAAAATAACTGCGGACAAGTCCAGTAAAGATATTGATGTCGTATCACAGTGGATTACCAAAGGTTTCTAGAGGCTCAGATAATTTCTCCAGACGAGTACGACCTTCGAAAACCACATATGCCGTGTTCGGTAGCGAATTACTTGGTGCCCACTTGATTGTTTTAATTTTCCACGTAAACCCAAGGGTTACCTTTTATGCCTTACGGTTACCAAACTGTTGTCATACGTATGCCAAAACGTTCCCATCGTCACTCACAGTGTGGAATGTTTTTCCAGTCCCCACCAGGTATTTTTCTATAGACAAGTGACATCTCTGACAGCTATAAGGTTGCGTCTAACGCCTTATAGCTGGAAACAAAATGTGTTTGTTACGATGCCTGAAATTTGACCGATGCCTCCAAAGCACAGCGCGTTCTGCCAACACATTTCTTTGAGTCGTGCTGATCTGTCACCCTCAAAGACCACCGGGGGAACATTGCGTCAGACTTTCGTGAGCAACCCCAGTTGTGCCATCGGCATTTCGATGTCGCGTGACTCACATACCGCATTAGACTGTCTACCCCGGAATCCGGGCCATGGACAAACTCATCTCTGATGGATACCCTTGATGCAGTATGCATTGAACCCTTGGACCTATCATGCTCAGCTTGCTAGCAGCTTAGACAGCACAAATTCACATCTACACTGTTGGTACTCTGCCGTCATTCATTGGCATGGTCTATCTTAAATGTGGTTGGCCAACTCGCACGGTACCTAGAGGCCTTTCATATGCCTGATTTCCGTCCCTTCGCTGTGGCGCGTGCCTACGTAGAAAGCCAGGTGAAATCTCATGGTTGCCGGACGATGGGGATAACCGGTCAGAGCCCCTGATTTGCAAACGACTGGCCTACATCTACCCCAAAACCACCTACACACCACCTTATCAGCACCACCACACGACACCAGTCTAAAGATAGCATTATCTAAACCTTTCATTGATGAAATCCGTTAGAACGGAGCCGTCTCAATGGTTGTGCCTGGCTTCCATCTTGACCTTAAGGCTGACTTGCATGTATTTGGCGCCGAATAAGCATGCGATGTGCGAAATCTTTCGAGGTCTACATGTCTCCTGCAGCAAATATTTCAGAACAAGGTGGTTCCGGCTGCAAGGAGCTGGCCTCACACACACTTTTGATTGACGGACACACAAATCACGACCACAGCATGTTTGTGCCCAAAGACCCCTGTGGTTGCTCTCGCAAATCTGCCCTAGTAGATGATTCAGGACGTCCACCAGGGCGAATTAGTGATGGTCCCCAAGGATGCTCTGGTGGAGGGCTCATCTCTACGTCACTAAGTGCCATCTCACTAAAGACATGAATAACATCGACCGTCTGAAGTGCGACTATTTTGTGAAGACAGAGGAACGCTCTTATGCGATCTTTCAACAAGCAACTTGGAATCTAACGAAGGCTAAAGTGCATCGGGGTGGATAGATACCACTAGCTGCCGTCGACTGCGGCCGTTTCCACAACGCGATGAAATCGTACAATGCGCCTAGCCGGACAAATCAGAGGGACAGGCTTTCTGTCATGTCTTGTTTTTTGGCTTCTGAAACGATGAAAATGTCAAAATGTTTTCCTAAACACCTCAAAAATTAGAGCTTTCCAGGTTGCTATAAACTCTGAGACCCACTAAAAGAATACACTACTCACTTTATGTCCACGACTGGCCACCGGCTAACTGGGTGCGATTACTGTTGAGCAGTATACTTGGGCCCATTTAACTTCCCACTCACATCACTCTTACTGCGTTCGTTTGAAGTTAGTAAAGAAGTGAACCTCGAATAGTGTTTGTGTGGTCAGCGTTGGTCCTTTATTGCAGTCCGTCGTGATTTCCAGTTGACATGGTGTTGATTCTGACGAAATGAGTTGAGCACGACTAATCGCAGGTTGGTGATTTCTACAATTGCTTAAGTTAAAGATTCAGCCAGCTCCAATTCATTCTTTATGCCTCACGAATTCATCAGCCTCTTGCTCCTCACGTTTTACCGTCCGGCTTGTGCCTTTGAATGGTTCTGTATAGTCGACCGAGGTAGGGGGTTCCAAACTGGCGCTCACCCTTCCGTGTTCCGTGAGTGGTACTAGGTCACCCGTCTATTAGTTTTATCCAAACCCTACAGAGGTACCTTCATTAGTTGCGTTCTTATGTTCATAAGTGCTTCTTTACCCTACTCAAATCTTTCTACTTGACTAAGAAGGAGCCTTTCTTGTGCGGTTCAATGGGTTTTTCTGACGAAAGATGTAGTCGAAACCAGTAAACGGGCACATTTTACATTTAGATGGTGTAATAAAGCACGATGCTGTGTTGTTAGCTCAGTTCTAGTTTTCGATTGTGTACGTCCTGCGAATTGGAACTGATCCAACAACTTAAAACCCTGTCAGCTATCACTATCGACAATCGAGCGACAATGAAAAGCCAAGTCTCAGCGCGTTGACTCCGTGTATTATTACCGACCCTGGAAAATAGAGAGCACAGAGAGACACGTCAAGCCAGCGAGGCACGGAGCGAGTTGTGTTTTTAGCCCCGGGCTGGATGTTACAAAATGGGTAGCTTGACTAAAACAAAAGTAGGTACAAAACCAAAATCATAGAAAATGTACAGATGAATGCGACCATCAAAATATTATTTATTATAGTCGCTACATGCGCATGACCTACTAAGCCTTCGTCTCATGCTTGGTCATGTTGACTTCCTTGGCAGGAGTGTTGCAGACATCCTTACTTCAAAAGAACGCTGTCCCCCGGTGTCTCCACGTTGCCCTAAATTTGTTTCACGAGTGTTATGGGAATGCGGGATAATAGTGATTGACCTGCATGTTGCATTAACTACCTGAGCCACTTCTCACTTCCTTTCAGCCCAACAAGGCGTACTCAGGTTAATTGGCACTAAACAATCGACCCACCGATATTTGCATGTCACCGCTTTTGCAGTAGAAAATGATTTTACCTAGTGCGTGTTACCGGTCGCTTCCGAGGGCACTCACGGCCAACACACATATCTGCGTCCCCTAGATTTCCACGCGCAGGATTGTGAATGACTTCCTCGCTTGCTCCAGCACCCTAAGGTAAGAAACACTTGAGAGCCCTTTGGAGACTCTCGGCATCGGTGCATCTCCACGTGCGGCGTTCGGGGAGATTGCGGTGCTAATGAGAATCTGATCGCATATCGGCCCTCGAGGGGTGAACCACACTAGGCTCAGAATCGTTGGCCAAACCCCCTTTCAACTAGACTGGATGGCCGCGCTATCGGTGCCATTCTAGATGGGCTGTCTAACGGCTGAGGGACAATCTTAGCCTGCCTGCTGTAATGCACGTAAACTACGTCCAAAACCACTAGTCCCCGTTACACAAGGGACCATACGAATGACTGGCTACTATTGGCTTGCTTCGTGAGAACGTGTTTGTTCGTTTGCATGTTTGCTGGATTAGACGATAATGGTACCATCCACAGTTCCAGAGAGTACACGCGCGGTAAGGATGCACAAGTGGTCTGGATATCTTAGTAACCCTAATTACTTGCTAGTGACCATGTGTCGATGGTCAAAAGCACTCCCATTATTTGGGTAATATGGACGCGGACAGGTAGCCCAACATCCGAATGTCCAAGTTACACCGCGTGCTCGCTTTCCTTTCTGCTGTATCATCTTCGCGTCTAGTCATCCGAGCGCTCGCATGTTGGTTTACAGTATCAAAAGTATATTTTTTTATCCAGTCATCGCATTATTTGTACCCGGCCGTCTCAGTCCATTTGACTCTCCAGACAACTTTGTCCCGTTAAATATTACATTGTTTGATGTGATCAAAATATTCTGAGGTACCTAACACGTGGTATGTAAATATAGCTGCTTAAGTTTACACCATTTGATTTTGTTTAATTGCTATGGATCTCATTGAAAGTAAACCGGAATTCCCGTCGTCCGTATATGCGAACATCTCAGCAGGCAATATTTTCAGAGATCTTGGCACAGGTGTGTGGACTTGTTTTCGAGTTTAGCAGCTGAAGTATAACTAGTTACTCAGGTAGGTGTTCTGAGTTTAACTTACTACTTCCCCGGGGCATGCTAACCCATGTTAGTCAAACCTCATTAGGCTGGTCAGCGAGATGTTATGGGTCTGCTCACCAGACTGTCCATAAAGAAACGCGAGCTCCCCAGAAAATGCGTTTCACAACATCGACTCGTAAGCCACGGTAGAGTAGAAAGAGATCATCAGCTGCTCTTCAAGATATGTAGGAGGCGGCCCGCAAGTTCCACTTACCAAGTTTTCTGCAGCGGACGGCGCGGTACAGTGACCTTCTGAGTACACACAGGACTGTCATGTTTTGCTCTCAAGTCCGGTGGGTGACACAGCGGCTTCAGCCAACGTAATACACGAGTGTGAACGAGGCACGGCGCCGCCACTGTTGGTTGGGCAAGCAATTACCGACAACAGTACCGTAGATAGTTTCTGACCACAAAGGACATCGAAATTGCAGTCATGCACAAGACACTTACGGAATATTGTGAACGCAATCCATCCGAACCAAACGCCCAAATGGCTGGGTTGTGACGTGAATTGGCGGAAATTCGTTCCAGGTCACCATCCCAAATTTATTTGACACGTGCACGAAGGCCATCCAGGCGAGAAATTAACGTGATTGTTGGCACTACAAGAATGGCACAATTAGAATCGAACTATATAGAATAACGGCCGAACGCTTACGGATCGCAAAACGCCATTAGTCACAGCAGCATGGGAAGTACACTGTTGGGTCGTGTGTAGCGTTTGTACAGAATACTGGAGTAGTAAATTGATTGCACAACGGAAGAAATCAAAGCATGTAAGTCATGTTAATCACGTCCATCCCACCTTGGGTGAGCATGCGAAAGTCTGTCATTCCGTGATCTTGATTCCGAACGTTCACATCTTCTGACTGCCGGTTCTTCAAGTGTCTCGTGTACTCCAGGATTGACCTGCACTTCAGTGATGTCGTTATATTTAAATGCAGCAGGATTATCTATGAAGGATCTATTTGGATTCGGAGCAACAGGGTTTTTGGTAGTAGTCTGACCTCTATAATTAAGCTCAACCTGGTCAAAGTTCTTCCAAGCCAAGAATGTTAGCCATACCATTGCCGTGGGATGAAACAACTACTCCATTAGCAGCACGTAAATAGTTTTTTCAAAAAATGTAGCCAGTCTTCTCTACACAGTCAAGACTTGCATTGACAACGAGATTTGAGAAGGATTGCGGGTCTCTTTCCAGTTGCCGAATGTGATGCGATTCCAGGTTTCGTCAGAAGATTGTCGGTACCTCGACCAAGTTCCAAAAATGAGTTTGGTGTTGAAGAAGTGATGACAGGCTTCGAATTGTGTACAAAATTTCCTGCGAGCCCATTGGAGCGCGAACGTCGCGAAGCTGCAAACAAATGCTGGTATCTAGGTCCTTCAGCCCATGACTTTGAAGACTTGGCAGTTGCAGAGGACTGGTAAGTGTCTGTCTAGAATCGTGCCCGTTCTCCAAAATAATTAAATTAGGAAAACTGATTATAGGACAACGACGTTAATTGCAGAGAGACCGGGAAAGCGAGCTGTAAGTAAAACACGACAGAAGCAAAGCGCGACAGACCAGTAGCTAGCAACCGGAAGGCGCAAGTGCAATTGTGACCTTGGGCGGTCGAACCAACGAGAAAATCCAGACATGCAGCCAAACAATGTCAATATTGTCAACGGTCAAAATGAATAGCAAAATAGTTGGAAAACGTGGCAAACTAAGAATGTCTCTACAGACGCCCCCCCTAAAATGCCTCACACTCGAAGGCCTTCGACAAAAGCAAAAGAAAATCGAGCTGGTGACATCGAGGTTACCGCGAGTTGAGTGGGGGGATCAGCGTATTCAAGAACAGCTATGTATGCCACGTTGGAGTAGGTCGGTAACGGTGAAGAGAGATCGGTCTGCTTGTAATATGCGAAATTGTTCATGCGCCTTTAAGGTGGTGCTGTCGGAGCAGGCTACCCAACCCACCAAAACTCGAGGTGAAAAAGATGTGAGGTGGGCTTTCCCCACTGCTGCAACGACAGACGGGTGTGTGCTCTCCCTCCAACGTGCTCTGCGCGTCACCTGTAATACAGAAAAGAAATAGGTATCTGGCGAGCAAACATTATGTACAGGCTCACCATGTAACCTTCTAGTGTTTGTTACACGTCAAGTATTGCTTTGCAAAATGTTTTTTCGTCGTTTTCTGGTTTGCGATTTTTTGTTTCTTTATCTCTAAAATGAGGAGGTTACTAGAGGGGAAAAAGAAACTATGTATAATAAACATTGTCTACAAGACGGGCTGGGAAGTGGACGTGACGTCCTGATCGCGTTTGACATGGGGTAGATGGAGTGAAGGCAATTGGTGAAGAGGGCTGCGTGGGAGCGAGCACTGCCGCGGCTCGCTGCGAAAGGACTCGGGTGATATCGTCATCTACACACGCGACTTTGAAGCGATCGATGGAGACGGTGTTGCAACGACCATTACGATCGATTGTGAGGTGCTTGGGTTTTCGCCAAAGCACCTCGAAGGGGCCTGAGTAAGGAGGCCGCAGTGGCTTGCGTACTTCGTCGCAACGGACGAGTACATGTGAAGAAGTGGCCAAATCCTCGTGCATGTGCACTGGCCTGTTTTGTTCACGAAGGGGTGTGGGCTGAATTTGCCGCATGTATTGCGACAGTGTCGAAGCAAAGTTTGAAGGAAGGGAATAAGATGGAGGAGGAGGTGAAACATATTCACCGGGCAAACGCAGCGTACAGCCATAAAAAAGTTCTGCTGGTGTGCTTTGTAGGTCGGCCTTTAGTGTGTTTCTGATACCTAGAAGTACTAAAAGGGGTACTTCGCTCCATACCTGACTAGTGGTGGCACAAAGTGAAGCTTTGAGCTGCCTATGGAAACGTTCCACTAAACCATTCGATGGTTTGCCGTGGTGCGAGTGTGCCGGCATCCAAGAAAGTTCGTCATAGCTTCGAATGTTGAGCATTCGAAATGCGAACCGCGGTTCGTCGTAATGGTTGTAGGGCATCCGTAATTGGCCACCCAACGTTCCAAGAAGGCGTTCACGACGGCCTCGGAGGAGCAATTCCTAAGTGGGATGGCGTCCGGCCATCTTGAAAATCGGTCAA
>QNGE01004280.1:15457-64550 GCA_008508345.1 Paragonimus westermani
GTTCGGCGGGTAAATTCAGCAGGAGGTCACGCACTTGCATCGTGACATCCTTGGGAAACCTGGCCAAGGGTTGGCTAAATTTAGCCTGATCTGTCGTAACGCGCTGATTGTAGAACTCCGCCTCTAAGTATATAAACCACAAAGCGGGTTCCATATCTAGGAACTGTGGAACAGTATTCGTGACTGCTCCGACTGTCGGCTTCTGTTCTGAGTCCATTGCAAAATAAGGCAGGAATATAGATATATATATCTATACTAAACGGAACAACAAAAATTTACGTACATATATATAAATGAACGAATAAAATTACGTAAACTCCCAAAATTCAAAACGATTTGCCGGAATTGAGAGGTTTCGGGTTAAATAATTTTCTGCGGTGAACGGGAAAATATTGCTGAAAAAATAGATTAATAATCGGGCTCACCAAATTGTAGAGCACTGGTACGTTTCTGTCAAGAATCGTGCCCGTTCTCCAAAATAATTAAAATAGGAAAACTGGTTATAGGACAACGACGTTAATTGCGGAGAGACCGGGAAAGCGAGCTGTAAGTAAAACACGACAGAAGCAAAGCGCGACAGACCAGTAGCTAGCAACCGGGAGGCGCAAGTGCAATTGTGACCTTGGGCAGTCGAACCAACGAGAAAATCCAGACATGCAGCCAAACAATGTCAATATTGTCAACGGTCAAAATGAATAGCAAAATAGTTTGAAAACGTGGCAAACTAAGAATGTCTCTATACAGTGAATTTAGTACAACCGTCGGCAACAAAAGCAGCCGGTACACCCCTGAGACAGAATACTGTTCCCAAAACGTTGTTCGACGTCTACAAACGGTGATATAATTATCACGAAACACCATAAAGCACAACAACATAGAATGAATGAACGGTATGCAGCGCTTTCACGAGATTTTGGAATAGTGAAGCGGTTGCATAACAAGAAGAGACCCTTGATAACACACCCATATGGTCCTCTAGGAGACCCGAGGGGCTCTTTGAGGCTAGCTGTTGACAAAATGGAGTGTGGCACAATTATCCCTAGGAGACCCCTGGAACCACAGTGTGGGCTGGCCCCGAAATCACATTACCGCTCATAAGCTCGCATACGCACCCGATTTCGTCCTCCTCTTGATTACCACGCATTGTTCTTTCAGTTCGTCCTTATTGCTCTACCTCATCTGCATTGTTCTCCAGTCTTCCAGACTACTTGTAATTGCAATAATACAAGCGTTAATGAACGGAATACTGCAAATACATACACATTCGTTGTCCGTCAACACGAATATACTAAAGGGCTGTTCGAATCAGCATATTAGTGTTTTCACCTATACTTCGTTGACAGTGCGAATTTGACCCTTGCTCACCGATCTTCATTGTTCATAGAGAATGCATGTATCCAAAAAGCACATGTAAGAAGACGAACAGGCTACTGTGTGACGACCCCTTGAAATGGCTCATCTCCTTCTTTATAGTTTCAAATGCCAGCTGTTCCTTAGATGCCCAGTACCATCAAACTTCTCTTTGCAATAAATTGTATGAGGGTGCCAGGACAGTTGATATCTTCGGAATGAAACGACTGTAATAATTGAGCATACCAATGAAGGATTGTAACTCACCTACGCTTCGGGGAACTGGGGCCTCCAAAATCGGTCTGATTTTTCCCCGTATTGAATGTAATCCCTACTTGTCCAACCGAAAACCGAGATACTGAACATCATCGGTTAGGAATACACATTTTTCTCTTTTGAACTTTGGGCCATTTTCATGTAAACGCTGTAATACCAACTCAAGTGCTGCCAAATGTTCCTTATCCGAACATCCGGAAACAAGAATGTCATCTAAGTAAGCACACACCGGGAATCTCTTTCGTTAGGTTGTCAATAATGCGTTGGGAAGTTGCCGGAGAAGAATGGATGCCGAACGGCAAGCGATTATACTGAAATAATCCCATGTGTGTATTGACTGTTGTAAATTCCCTTGACTCTTGGTCAAGTTCGATTTGTGAATATGCATGACTCAAGTCCAGTTTGGAAAACTTCTCACCACGGGACAGTGTAGCATATAGACCCTCTATTTTTGGAATGGGGTAATGCTCCATTATAGTGGCCTGGTTCGCTGTCAATTTGTGATCTCCGCATATTCAAACAGAACCATCTTGTTTCTGCACTGATACAATTGGGGCATTCCACGTTGAATGTCCGACAGAAGTGATTATTCCGTGTTTCTGCAGACGTTCAAGTTCAGCCCCGACTTTTGGGCGGATAGAGAATGCCAGTGTAACAGTTTTTATAAAATTTAGCAGGAGTATCCTGTTTCATTACAACGGTGGCCTGAAAATCCTTCAGCCTCCCTAGCTCGTTTTCATCGAATACAGAGGAGAATTTCTGCAGTAGTGTCGGAAGGCTGTTGTGACTATCCACTCGTCTGACAAACAGCAGAATATCTGGCATGTGTTTGAGCCGATTTCGACCCAACAGATTTAGACCTTGGTTATTTACGACGTACTCAGGTAAATTGAGTGTTTTTATTCCGTATTTTACTTCCACATTGCACGTGCCCATGCCATCGATCGCTTCTCCTGTATAGGATCGCAGTATGGCAACAGCTGGGGCCAACGGAAGTGATTTTGGCAGTATGCACCTGGTAATAAGTGTCACGGAAGCTCCTGTGTCGATCTCCAGGCAAACGCTGCGGCCTTCCACGTTCAAATCTACTGTGTAAGGGGGTACTCCCGCAGGAAACGTGGCCGAGGTATGTGAAATCAAGGAGGAAATGGATTCTTCACGATCTTCAATCGATCGTACAGCTCGAGTCTTAGAGCAAAAATCGGAAGACTGCGCTTGATTCGAACGGCATACGCGTGCAATGTAGCCAACTTTCCCACAACTATGGCGTCGATTGTTTGTAAAGACAATCCGTGACAACTTCATGTTTATCACCGCAACGATAACACGTAAACGTACGAATAGGATTATTGCACTCGAGCGGAGACGTATGCCGTGCAATTGGTTTTACATTATCTGAGGCCGAAGACGGTTGGTATAAAGTGAACTGTTCTGCCATGTTCTCCCGTTACCTCTCAATAGAACATGCCCGATCCCAAGTTAGTTTAGACTCTTCTTTGGACAACAGTGGCTCTCTGGTTTTCGTGTCATGGACTCCCACTAGTAAACATTGAGTCGCCATAGCTTCCTCAATTTTTGTGGGCACAACTTCATTATAACGACATTCAGGAATAGCTTGCTGGATACGGGCCATAAAATCATTAACATCTTCCCCCGAACACTGACGAAGTTGGTGGAGATTCATGCAAGCTGTGAACACGTTATGGCGTAACCCCCAGGGCGTCCGGCAAGGAGAGTTGTTGAGCGTTCAGATTTGATGATTCGGTCGTGCCTAATGTGAGGTCAATGGCGCAGTGGTTAACACGGTTGCCTCATGATTGGAATGTCCGGAGTTCAAATCCCGGCCGTGGCAAGGATATGCACTACTGACGAGCTCTAATGAGAGCGAAACTCGAGTCTAGTGCTTCTTTTCGAAAGAGGCTGGCTGGAAAGTCTATCTGAATGCGAACGCTGCGATCAAATGTGAATGATGGTCAACTTGAAAAAAAGGAGATTACGTCATACACGCAAAGTGCGTCTAAATGACGTTGGCCCTCAGATCCCAGATATTGTCTGAGTAATTTAATTTTCCGTGATTCCGTGAGGTGTACGTTGGGATTTAATGCTAACAGTAGTTCCACATAATCCTCGAAGGATCGCTTCCAGCGCATCCACAGTGATAACGACGGTTTTGAACCAGCACCCTTCCGAAAGTAATCTAGAGGTGTAGATGAAGTATTCACGGATTTCGGATCAAATGTTTAATCCCCGTTCGCCAAAAGGTTACAACTTAGAACCACGTTAAACTGCGAGCCCTGAGTGGGATAAGAACACGTGACGGCAATAGCGCGTAGCTTTATCGAACACGAGCGAAAATGACATCATAATAGTGATGAGACAGAATATGAAAAGCAGTCACCCAATCGATTGTGTGGGTAACGGGATTGGTTCGTTCGGAGCCGGGATGAGAGAGAGAGAGGAACACACACGCGTTCACAGGTAGACAGGTGACGTGCGGCAACGGTGGGCGCGGGTGCCACAGTGGTAAATTAAGCACTCTCTGTCGAGGCATGTTTACTTAACCTAAGTTTACGCCCCATTTCTGCTAATAGGAAATCCCTACGATTGGTTTGGTAAAGGTCTGTGGGATCATTTCAAGACTGCTGAACTTCGTTTGATTGATACTGAAAGGTGGCCCCACGCTTTACTACAATCCCCAAATGACCTTCACTATTCACCTTTATTTCTACATTAGCTACTGCTACCGTTTCCCTCACCCTTTTTCAGTCCGAGCGCTGTAAACTTCGAAATGCCAGAATCAGACATTTTCCTTCAATATTTCTTCTTAAGTACTTTACAGTTTCTGCCGTTTCTTGGTGCGTGAACAGTTGTTTTGCTCCAATTCAACCAATGATCATTGGTTTGAGTGAGCTCAATAACGTTTTACCGTTGCGGAATTCAGACGGGTTATGATCGGTCAATTACGAACAAAGCAATGAGTAGACGAGAAGTACATTATCGACACGTGAAATCAACGAGGGCGAGCAAAGAGCGAGATGAAACGTTAGTACAGCAAAACGTCAAGCGAGCAGGCATCGGAGCAGAAACGTTCGAGTCCGCGGGTGGCCTGCCGGTAACCGTACTCGTTCAAACAAACGTTTAAGCGCATACAAATAGGGTCGCTACACCGTCCATCACTGTTCACCGGTACCTGTTCGTCAATTTGTTATACAGGCACGCCTTTTGCTTGATTTCTGGGGATTCTCATGGCCCAGGTGAGAGGTCTGACTTTTGTACAATGATTCAATTAGTGTCATATTAAACTGAATTGTTACGGGCGAGTTCTCGTTAACCGTCTCGAAGAGAGATTATCTCTGAGGTTGAATTTCGAGAGGCATTCATCGGATCAACACAGCACGCGTAACTCGAGGTGAACGTGAATCGTTAGCGAAGGGTTAAATAGTGATCGAACATTTCAACGTCCAGTCTGGAAATCCTGCACTCTGACAAGGACGAGTAGCAACGCACTCTTGTCACGGAATTCTGGCGTTCTGCGAGAACGCCAAAGTCGAACACTGTTGTAATTGCCACCGGCCATGAAAATAATGACGCTATCTAGGCTGAGTCTGTCTCCCTGGACCGACATTCTGCTACTGGACGGTCAGGCGCCTCTCTCCCGGGAGGGACTGTTGCAGTGTCCCATGAACCATTTCCACCATAGACGAGAAGCATTTCGACACATACTTATGAAGATGTTCCCCTTTCCATTAACTTTGATTCTTCAGGAGTTACGATCGATCCTTTTATGTCAGATGTCTTCAGTGACTCTGAGAACTTTTTGAGTGATAGTGTCCCCCCTGCGCCCGTCGAGCAGCCGATGAGGATCTAAAATAAAAGACTGTCGTGTTGGGGAGTTTCCTATTAATAAGGTGCTGGTGTTCAAAAACATTAGGATAAACCAAAATAGAGGAAGATAATAACAAACCTCGATATTGAATCCACCAAATATACAAGTTCCGGACGTAACAGTTCGCGTAAATATGATCAAATGCAACAGCCGTGTAATGGCAAAGCGGTCAAACGAAAATGAAACCAGGGCACATATAAACGGGGGTCCGGCAATGAAAGGTAAGGAAGAAAACGAACGCGGAAACAGGTTTCTACAAGCAAACGATATCAAGATTTAATGGTATATGAAGATCAGCATTCACGGAAGAAATGGTTTGTCACGCGTGTAACTTGAGTGGTAGTGTCAGACTGCAAGAAAGCCTCGTGATCATTATAGAGAATTCCAACGTAGGTAGAGGAACCAACTGGAACCGAATAAATTGGTCAGGGAAGGTGGTCAGCAATGTTCCATTAACACATTACGATCATCAACCACTCAACGCAAGAAGCTACGTCAACATTCCTAAAGAAGTTGCTGGTGATCCGTTAGAAGAACTTACCTTCAAAGTAGGAGAGCTGGAATTAAGGGGTAAACTACTCGAGCTCCATTAAGGACGCACATAGAATCGGAGCCAGTTCCGACAACCGGGATTGGACTTAATACAACACCAAGTGTAAATGTCATCCCCTACGTTCAACACTGGGTCTCAGAAACAAAATCCATTAGTTTAGACCCTGCTGAGTCGTTAGAGTGGACCTCAGTCCGATGATATTTGAAGCCAGTCTTCCGAAAATTAAGGTGGGCAGTTTTCGATGGATCTCCGAGAAACTGCTTTACTTTTGCCAGAAATTTTGAAGGCAACGTGGCAGACAAATCGGTTGACGAATGACCGAGGCTATCACACTTGTTGCATTATCGTCGCGATAAGGAGATAGGGGCAACTAAACGCTGAGCACTCTTGCGAAAGTGGATTGGGTTCACAGAGGCCATAAGAATTTTGCACCAGCATTTTGGCTGCTGCCATGATGTCATGCAAGCTTTCAATAAAGAAGTTTTCGTGGGTCATAAATTAGCCCCCGACGCTGTTGATGGCCTGCGTGGGCTAGCCAGTCAGATGGAGGACTGTCAGGTGATGTTGATATAGCTGGATTACGGTGCAGTGATGAACCATTTAACCAACCTTATTGAAGCATTTACAGGAAAGATGAGCAGAAGTTGTTGGTACCATATTGCAACACAATAGGTAAGCTACACCTATCGACCTATTGGGGTTTGTGGAGAAACGAGTGGCTGTCAGCGCCAGTCAGTATGTTTAGCAGGCTGCTCGCTCAGAAAGCATCACGAGTAACACAACATTCTCTAGAACTCTGAAGCCAGGTACTCGAGATGCGGCGTTGTATTAGGTAAGCCTCAATGAAAGGTGAATTTGAAGTGTCCGGTTTTTAAGAGCAGCCACGCAGTATCAGGTTGTGGTTGGTTCAGCGGTCAATGTTTGGGTCGACGCAAAGCACTGCTGTAAAACATTTGACGCTATTATTTGTTTGAAAGCAAACTGTGTGACTAGGTATTGTGGGGCGCAGATAAGATGCGCGATACCCGGTTGTGGCTAACGCCATCACACGTTGGTTCATGAGGACAAGCCTAAACTGAGTAAGGAAAAGATGGTGGTCAACCTTTTGCGGTGCTACTTTCGACCCAAACGGTATCGGGACTTCGTCCCGATAAGCATGGTTAGCTCAGAACCGTCTGTGACGAGGTTTACTTTCATAGATAATGGGGCTGGAAGTACGTTGCTCGATGAGCCAGCTGCAAGGACAGTTGGTTTGCATAGAAGATCTCGTCAGATGAGGTTCCGTGATTTACACGAAACGTGTGCAATATCATGAAATGAAATATCAGATGAGTTGCAGTCCTTGCGATCCCAGTAACCCTAACATTTCCTCCATTCTTAGGGATGGACCCGTCGCAGTGGTTTATTTGCCTTGAGGCTGAGTTCGTCATCAACCTAATTTCCTCTGACTGTGAGAAGTTCCATCAGTTGGAGTCAGAGCTCCTAGACGAAGTCACGTTTCAACAGCGTGACGCCCTGCTTACTCAACCTGTGGAACATCGCTACGACACGCTTGAGGAGACGGCAATCAAACGGATAATCCCGAATTAGACGTCCTGCCAACAACAGCTTCTCGGTAGATTACAGCTGTGTGACAAGCTCGTTTCTACGCTGCCTCATAAGATACAGCAATTTTTCGACGGCCCCCTCATGGACGAGCCACTGCAGCGTAAGCCATGGATGCAGAGATTGCCGGAGACACCCTGGCTACTGTATATTTGGATTACTTACAACAATTGACAGAAGCTGCCAAGATCGCCGACCATGAGGCCAAGCGTTTCCAGCCATTTCTGCACATTTCCAACAATCCCACAGTAGATGCCATCTCTACCACAGTGGCTGCGCAACACCCTCTATGCTCCCACTCAGACGACCTTGCAGAGCTCAAGGCCCCATTGGCAGTTAGCCGCTTCTCATACGGACTTGGACAATATGATAGTTGGCTGCCACCGAAACCGTCACCCACGACATTGTCGTACTGCGGGTCGCAACATCGACGTAACCCACAGTCCCGTAAAGGCTTCTGCTGAAATCATGAACGGAATGGTGCTAAGTCCATTAGATGTGTAACCCTCTGCTTCTTTCCCAAAAGCTTCTAGATAACCGGAAGGCCAACACGTAACGGCGGCTAAAATCGTCGACGCACCCATTCCTAATCGCCTCGTGCCCACTTGAAATCTCTCCAAAAGGATCGCATTGCCAATGGACATGGAAGCGCAGGGGCTACACAGTCGGGCAATCCTCATCTCCGTGATGCCAATGACACCGTTATACAGAACTTCGGTCAGTGTTCGTTGACGTTAGAGTTGGGTCTCCGACGAGATTTTTGTTGAATTTTCGCGTTGCTGCAGTTCCAGTTGCCATCATCAGTACTGATTTGCTTCAGCATTTCGAACTTTTGGTTGATACACGACGCCGAAAGACAACGGATATCGTTACATACCTGAGCATTAACGGCAATCGCACGATTGTTGCAGCCTCCAACCCTCCGTACGTAACAGTGGCTGCCTGACCGTCTTTTGTGGAACTTTTTCAAGTGAGCACACAATTAGTGCATGCATTAGACACCGTGCGGGCTGCGACCTCCAGTGTCGCACATCACATCAGAACCAAACTTCGGCCCATATCGGCTAGGTCCAGCGGATCGGTCCCTGAGAAGTTTAAACGCGCTAAGGCATAGTTCGGGTTTATGCTCAAACTCGGGATTCTTCGCCCTCTTGGTAGTTCTTGGGTCTCACCAATGCATATAGTTACCAAAACATCAAGAGACTGGCATCGTTGCAGCGACTACCGCGGTCTCAATAGAGTAACAGTCCCTGATAAATATCCCGTCCCGCACACGCATGATCTCGTGACTTGCCCTTTGAGCAGAAACACCCTCGAGAAAGTCGATCTAGCCGGCGCCTAGCACCAAATTTCAGTGGTGGCCGAAAACGTACCCAAGGCCGCTGTGGATGCTCCACCGGGTCCTTTCAACTTTTTGCGACTGCCATTTGGATCGACCAACGCCTCCCAGACGTTTCGACGTTTCACACACTAAGTCACCCACGCTTTAGACTCCGCTTATTCCCACCTGGACGATATCCTGGTGGCTAGCTCTTTTGAGGAGGAACCTTTCGCATCTATATAACTTATTTTAACACATGACTAACCATGGTATCAGAGTCAACCCGACAAAATGTGGGGTGGACAAGTGGATTATTGATTTTCTAGCTCATTGGATTTCAGCTGATGAAGCTTCTTCTCTTCCTGTCGAAGGTTAGGCCATTCAGGACTATGTTGAGTCGTCCTTCTTCAGGCAGCTTCGCAAATTTTGTGGCCTAAATAAACCATTATAGTCGATTCATTCCTCGTTGTTCTTACATTGTGCATCCGATTACCGACCTCCTCCGCGGAGGCGATCGCAAACTATCATTCAACGATTCAGTGCACATGGCCTTCAGAGAGCTCAAGGAAGCTTCCCCAAAAACAGCCCTGCTTGCTCATCACTACCTTAGCGCACAGTTGTCGATTGGAACTGGCGTTTCCATAGCAGCTGTTGACGCCGTGTCGGAGTAGTTCGTTGAAAGTCAGTAGCAACCACTAGCATACCCCTCTAAAAGGTCGCAACCCACCGAGTCTTGTTACAGTATATTCGGGAGAGAGTTGCTTATGACTTACCTCACAATAGGACATTTTTTGGTTGCCGTTGAAGGCTGACAATTTGCGGTCTACAGTGATCGTAATTCAACGGCGTGTTCGTTAAACTCCTCGTCCGAAAGGTATTCTTCCAGAGAAATTAGGCACTTAAACTCTATTCCTTAGTTTAAGACAGATACGGCATGCCCCAGATGTCCGTAATTCTGTTGCGGACGCACTGTAACGTGTAGGTCGAGTAAGCAATTCTACGACTGTCGCTCTTAATTCGACCGCCCTGGCTGTTGCTCAGACAGGTGACTCAAAGATGGAGCAACGGAGCTCTTTCAAAATACAACCTGTTCCTTTAAGTTCCTCCGAAAGCACCATCCTGTGTAATTTTTCGCAGGGCGTACTTAGGCCTGTAGGGTCCCCATGGTTTCGTCCTGCGGTGTCCAACGCGCTGCGTAACTTACCGCACCTTGGCATAATGCTTCAGTGAAGCATATCTGTGAACGTTTGCATGGCTGAAGTAAACTGACATGGTAGACGAGTGCGAAGTCCTGCAAGATTTGCTGAGTATCTTCTGCATTTAAAACACTTGTTTGTAACAACTATCTCGTTATCTTTATTCGACCTCATATTTTCTCTGCATATGTCAACACGATTTTTGGATTTCTTTTTGAATGTTCTCTCAGTGAAATCGGTGTACAGCATTATTCAACGCGTGCAATGGTGCCAGGTCTCCAACAGCATAACCAAATCCGGAAGACTATCGTTCAGCACTGAGTAAACCCACCTCCCATTTTCCTTTTCAGTTGTCAGTTTATTGGGGTTGGGGAGCCCGATGCGATATATATACATCGAAGGCCGAATAACTTTAACAGTCCAGATAACAGGCACCACCGGCTCACCGTTAGTTTACGACCAGCCACCCTATGAACTGTTCCCTTTGTTATTCACCTAGCAAATGACATTACACTTTGGTGCTTCCATTGCTATATGTCTACTGCACAACGTCGGCCCTTGTTCACTATAGTGACTTTCTGGGAGAACTCTGTAGCGACCGCCTAGAATTGCTCAGTGTTTTTGCATCTTGTTTCAAAATTTGATGGTTTCTGCCGAGACGTGTTTGTTTACTCCAACTGTATGCCCAATTTCCGCTGAATGAAAGTCCCTCACCTTTTCTGTTCCGCTCGCTACAATCAAGACGCCCGCTCGCTGTAAATTACGTTTCTCCCGTAGTGGCAATATGTACGATACTGCGCTGTTTGTTGTCTTCTGAATTGCTGCCATTGAGTGACTCACCGAAAGTGAAATGAAACTCGGCAAGTGTCCCCGAAGGTGTAGACGAGGATGTCAATGAAGCGAGGCAACTAAGTGTTTGTTGGAGTTATTGCGCAAAAAATGATAACTGGTCTCCGGAAGGCAACTTCTGTTTGATTTACCATGCTGGATATAACACAGTTAAAATGTGGGTGCAAATTACAAACGAAAGTGCACAGTTATAGATGATAATCCGTCTTGCTCGACTTGCGAACTTGAGTTGGGTACATGTAATCTAGTGATCAAAAGTTTAAGATGAAAAGAAATGTGATGACATTCAGCATAACGATACACATCACTTTGTACGCGCGGCAACAGCCTGTAATAGCCGCCGCATACTGTCAAGTTCCCACTTCTAAGATGGAAACGGGTACGCAGCGTACAAATCTGGAAACGGCCTATTGGATATAAAGAGAGACATACAAAGACGTAAATATGCATACATGTACGTATGTGCCTCAATTACACAAGTATACAACGAAATCCGTTAGATAGCGCTAATTTTCATTCTGGGTTTTCGTCCACCTCCGCGGTTCCGCGGGTTATTAAAACACTTTCTGATCTCCCGCTCCACCTCCTTCTCCCTCATTTCTGGCAAAACAAAGGTGACACACCGTGTCTGACTGATTTTTTCCATCCATTTATCTATCCATCTATTCTTCTGCTGCAGGCGTCGAAGGTTCTTAAACTACAACCATTTTCTTACTTTTTTGTAGCAGATTTCACGTTTGTAGTACTGTTTAATTATTTGTTGTTTTGTGCCGCTTGTGATTATCTGCAATGGCCACACATATTCCAGCGTGTTTCTCACATATGCGTTGAGAACTACATAATAATAATCTGTAACAGCTTCCATGCTTTTAAGTTTGCTGGCCCGATGTGCAGTACTAGCTCTTGGATTCGTACGCTCAGAGTTTCCCCGACATTATGTTACCGTGAATCAGAAGTCGCAGGGAGGAGACGATGAATCTCCAAGCAAATGTTATTTATTGATTTATTCACCGTTCACAACAGACTTCAACTTAACAATTGAGGAGTGCTAGGGAGTTGGACGCGAGAGCACCTTGAGCACAATCGCACAGCAGTCGCCAGAGAGGACGAGTGCGTCGACGGAAAATTCCAGTCGACTTCCAGAATTCAAACAAGCTTTAGACTGGTTAGGCGGCCTTCCTAACGGTAATAGCTCAACAGTGTTATCCTAGTGAATGTAATCTACAACAGTAGAGATGGTGCGGATTCATTATACAGCTACGAGTAAGACTGCAATATCTATGCCGGCACACTAACTTTGATGCTAGTGGTTTGTTAAAAATTTAAATTCACGAGGTAATGTGAACCGGCGCGGTGGTACTGGCAAGGCAATTTTCACGTCACGCGGAGTTTAGAGTTTTGGGGACGTCGAAGATGATCTCATTACAGATGCCTTACGTGTGCCCCACTCTAGTTCACTTGCTCTGATAAAGTCACTTCGAACGCTGAGGATAATAATCGACGTAGGAGATCACGAAGGGCGGTACGTCCTATTTGAAACAAGTGGTATGCAACAGCGCTGTAGTATTGCGCACCCCTCAACTATTGTTCACACTAATTGAGCTCGCTGGTTGAGTTTATTGGTGCAAAAGCGATGTATGCAGCCTGTCTGGATATCGAGCTGTTTGATTTTCTGTCGGTTTCACTCTTTTGGTTAATGCTTAGACGGCTGCGTCATTAAACAGGAAATGTTCTTCCAATGATACCATGAAGTTTGGAAATGAAGTGGCGAAGTGATGGTGAGTCCTACTAGATATTCGATTAATAGCTGAAAGCCATGCTGCCCCAGTGATAGATGCTCGCGTATTACAGCCTGAAGCAACGGATTCAGATGAGGTGGGTGCCATTTGCTTCGAAGAGCTGTAGAAACTTGGGCTTAGACATTACGCAGCATAGGTTGCGTAACGGGTGTTGAAGCCAGGTTCTTCACTACTGCTTCTGGTTGTGCTGATGCTGCACATTCGGAAACGGAGAATGACCTGTCATGTGCGTTCTCCCTCGCGTTCACCTAACAGCATCCATCTTGTTCCTCTCTCGGTGAATCGGGGCAGTAATATGTCAAGGACTGTAGTATCATTCGTCAGTTTCCTTATGATGCGTTTACTCGTAGCAGCCCACGAACAATGTCCTGCAGAATTGTGCGCTCAGGAAAGGGTACATGGAAACACAGTGGCCCTACATGGCACCCTCAAAAAGCTCCCCTTAGTACCTTCAAGTGTTTCATTTTCCGTTACTGAGTTAGGTAGCTCGGTGAGATACAAAGCAAATGTATTAGCGATGTTTGATTTCACCACTTCTAAGAGTGGCTCTTCATGAATATCTAGTCCGCAGTTTCCAGTAAAAACAGATAAGTTATAGAAATCTTGTATCAAACCGGAAGATGCAGCTTTTGGTTCAGCCCAATATGGACAGCTATTTCTGTGATCCCATCTTGACGCCTGTCCACATCCGAAACACTTATTCAACTGCATAAACCTCTTCCACTTTCAATAAAAAGTTGACACTAAACGGCGTTCTTTTATTTTAGGTTGAAAATTACCAACATTGCGTGATAAGGTATTGACACCCAAAAATATATCATGACAAACTACTGGCACTTGAAGACAAATCAAACCAGGCGATTTATTGAAAAAGTGATGCATTAAAACAAAAAGGGAAATCAGACATTAACACGTAGGCACTAGTGTCTACAAATGGAGTAGGTGAATTGCAAGAGATACCCAACACTAGAGAATGTGGCGCACTCATCGTGAAAAGCCCACTTAAATACAATGCCCCATTTTGCTCCCGGCTCCGTTTTGCCCATTTAAAATGGTGCTGCGCGCTGCTCGGCACAAAACATGTCAGTCATATCTGTCACACAATGGAGACGCAAGCCAGTGCCAAACATAGCGCAACTGTGGTAGTTGGTAATACATATTATTAACCACCAATGTACGTAGTTCAAACCCAGGGCTAGTTTCTACGCAGTAGTAACAACGCAGCTTGTTATTAAACGAAGTCCTAGTGTGATTTGTGTTTGTACGATGTTATTTCTAGTGCCGACTGCGTCGGCTCGGTTTCAGATTCTTCTTTATTAACTGAATTCGAAACTGGAACAGACACAGAAGCAAACTACACAGTCTCAGAACCTTCAACAAACAGTGAAAAAGACAGCTTTTAAATCTTCATGTACTTGAGACCAATAATAGGTCAGTCAGACTCAATGAATGAAAATGAACCTATATAAGTGACGGATTGTGTAGCTGTGAGTGGAAGTTCCCATTAAACAAGGATGGACAAATCATATTCAGTAACACTCTTAACAGAATTATTAGCAGGCCTCAAGACAGCAGAAGTTTCCAGCCGCTCTATGCAACGACAGAAATGAAAGATTTGAAGGGCCTATCACCATTTTGTTCTCTTGTCACGCACTATTCTTCATACCTGTTAAGTTAATCATGTATATGAACTACCTCTCTATTGTTTGGGTCATTACACACACCGTCCTCGTGCGTTTCGCATTCTGCTTCCACGTGGCCATGGTTATCGTGAGATGACCGTAGCAACATCTTTATAGCACACCTGGAAAAACCGAATTCGCTTGAATTTCTCTCTTAATGAAAGGAAGAACCTTCCCGCTCTTGTGGCAGAATTTACTGTCCACAGCCACTGTGTCATCACATGTGCCTCGTAGCACTGTTGCTTCAACTCTTCGTTCCACTACAGATCCAACACTACCAACACTACGACAATAAAGGAGTGTTTGGGACCACGGTTAGCAGTGAGTGGTTGTTTCATATGGTTGGTGGAATCAATGGGATTGGTAGAAATTGCAGTAAGATCAATAGGTTGGAAACCAGATGAAGGGATTTGCTTTTCTAAGTAACTCTAGACTGACCACGTTTCCGAACTACGAGAGAAGGCTTGAACGTGATCTGCCTTGCAGCATTCACGGCATTCGGAATTGAGAAAATTTGCACGTAGGTCGAAGGTTTTTACAATCATGTGACTTACAGTTATCCCAGTGTTGGGCAGAATTCAGATTAGAATGATGTGGTTCTACTGCCCCACCTCTCTGATATGTCACATTTTCAAACAGCCGACCTTGTTGGTGCGCCTGCTTGCCAGTTCTGTTGGCGCTATATGACAAAGCGGCCTTTACATCCTAAAATCGTTCACAGAGGGCCCTGGCGGGCTGGAAGATCGCCTCCTTCAATAGTAACATCATTTTTCTCTAGGACTAGCGGCACCGATCGCTCCAATCAATCTATCTGTTAGCTAAATACTTAAATATTCACCAAAATTACACCTCGATGCTTCAGTTTGAAGTAGAAAAATAAGGGCATGGACTTCTCGATTTTCTTGCTTGATTAAATGTGATGTTTCGTGAATAGATAGAACTTAACGCGTGACCAGTAGCCCGTGTATCCAAATTGAGCAGAATACAACGAATGAACGACAATCAAATGCTTGTATTAGAATTACGCGCTGTGTCAACCGTGTACAACCTGAACCTCAATAATTGACGTGAAAGTACGTGTTCAGTGACATTCATCACATCCACCACACGTCGAATCGGACTGCGGGTTCTTGAAATCCTTTCTGGGTTTCATTTGCAGTCTTGAAGACCTACGAAGGATGCTTGTGATTTCTTGGTTCGAATTCGAATCTAGAGCAGAATCATCATTATCTGAAGTCACAGCAGAATTTGGAACGAACTGACCTGTATCCTCAAAACGCATCTGATCCATGTGTCGATTATGTACACATAAATCATCAACGTCTAGAAATTGGTGTAAGCATTTACCAAGATTCTTTAGAAGCAAACCAGATGACGGTCTCAAGTCATTATCACGATAAAAGGTAACATCAGAGGATTGAATACACATCAGGTTTGACCTTGAAGGTCTTCTTTTAAAGAGTTTGGCGGGACTTTCATGTGTAGGTGAATGACAGACATTGCGATATTGTAGCAAGAAGTTGTCAACAGCTTCTTCAAGGTCTCCGAATGAAGTACACTGAAGAGAGGTTATAGCACTTTTGAGTGTTTTAGCAAAGTTTTCAGCCTGACCATTAGGGCAGGGATGTCGAGCAGGAGTGAACAGATGCTTGCATCCAATAACGTTGAGCCAAGTAGTTAGAAGATTGGCAGTGAAATGGGTACCATTGTCAGTCACTAACATAAGAGGGATACCTTCTCTGCTGAATATTCTTCTGAATGCGTACATAGTGAATTCTGCGGTGGGCGCTGTTTTGAATGCCACTTCCGGCCACTTTGAATAGGAATCGATCACTACCAGCGCATAATACTTGTCAAGAAAAGGACCACAGTAATCCGCATGAACCCGTTGCCAGGCTTCAGTTGACATCGGCCACGGAGTTCATTCAGACGGTTAACTGTGGAATTTGTGATGGCAAGATGAACACCTTTTAGCCAGACGACAAATATCACCGTCAATCTCTGGCCACCAGCACGCCAATCTGGCCAGAGACTTCATCTTTTCAACTCCAAGATGTCCAGAATGTAGATCGTCCAGAACAGCTCTACGAAGAGTTGGAGGAATAACAATTCTATCATTCAAGCACAATAATCCATCCGGAGTGAGTGATAATTCCTCCCGACGCATATAAAATGTAGGAAATCTCCGTCTGACTTGTGGGATCCAACCACGACGTAGCGCACTAAGAACGGGTGAAAAGTAACGTTGAGTNCGTAGGTTTAGGAAGTAGCAGCAGTTGTCTATGCAGATCCGGTGCATTAATACCGGCGATGAGTCGGACACGAAGTTGGACATCCAAATGATCACCAAAGCCACACCGTGGTGCCTGAGTTTGGATATGGAGAATAAAGTCACGGACTGACTGGTTCGGTTGGCGTTTCATGATATTGAATTTGGCTCGCTCGGAGACCTCGAAATTCAAAGGAGTGACGTGACCGAGCAGTGTTTTCTTTACGCGCTCGTATGTGAGATCCATCAGCGAATTTGGATAAGATGAATTCTCCAGAAGACAATAGGCTTCTTTTCCTACTCTTGATAGCAAGAAGGCTGATTTTTTGTTTCCTCATTTAGGCTGGATACGGTCCTACACCATAGTTCAAATCGTTCAAAATAATCCTGAATAACACGAGGGGATGAATGAATGTCCAAAGTTTCAAGAAGCATAGAATTCATTGCTATTGAAGACTGCCGCAACGCCAGTGTGATGTTTCGCGAATAGATAGAACTTAACGCGAGACCAGTAGCCCGTATATCCGAACACAATGAATGAACGACAATCAAATGCTTTTATTAGAATTACGCGCCGTGTCAATCGTGTACAACCTGAACCTCAATAATTGACGTGAAAGTACATGTTCAATGACATTCATCACATTAAACTATGCTGTTTTTTCTCTTTTCACAGCTTCAAAGTTGACAAGCTGTACAAGATTGCCTAGTAGATGCGTCAAATAATCATGCGGAATTGAGAGACGAATCCGGGAACGCTAGATGTTTGGTGGAAACGTACGCATCCTTGCCAATAACAGTAAGAAAGCGCGGTGTTTTATCCTATGCATCCATATCTTTTGCGTAACACACCAAATTTCAAGGCCTCCCAGGTAGTTTTGTGATTTCCCTTGAAACTGCGTGAATGTTCAGATTTCCCGCATTATGAGAACCCATCATTAGAAAAATGCTGACCGCTATGTCATTTGTGGTAGTTCGGAATACGCAGTAGTAACCGGAGATGTACTTAGTTCAAAACTAGAGCTAGTTCTTACGCAGCACTCCAGCAAACGAAGTCACAATGCAATCAGTATGTATACACTACAGATGTCTACGCGATAAAACAAAAATAGCACACAATGTTTGGTCATGAGTTACAATCATTACCGTAACCTCCTGAGAACCGTAGATTTAAAGTGACAGACGAACACGTTTCAACTATGACAGCCGTAGTTTGGACGCAAACTAGGCTATTTTTTTTTACTGAAGCATTTGACTCCTGGAATGAACTTTTTTCTCGATAGAGGAGCAGAGGTCAACTTCGTTCCATATTCGGTTACAGGACGACGATAACGGTCCACCACAACACTTCGAGCAGCTAACAAAACAGCTGGAATGCGTGTGACCACAATGTATTGCAGATTGATTGCTCGAGTTTGTCATTCAATCCGTTTACACCGGTTTGAAGAAGAACATACTCGCCATCGAACGTGTCCAGCGAGTAACCACCCAAGTGATCATTGGCTTGCGGTATTTGTTCTATGTGTACCGTCCCGAAATTCTTGATCTTTATGCACTTGAGTTTCGAGGACTCCGCAGTGACTTAATTCCTACACACTTTCTCTTTAGCGCAGGACTCGTGTATCAATTCTTAACCCTAGTAAATGATAACAGTCGACGACAAGAAGCTCTATAGGCTTCGACTCCAGAACTTCCTTAGGCAACAGTTCTCTTATAGAGTTATCAACTACCGGGACGACCTTCCACTACAGAATGTTAGTTGCTTGTATAGGGACCGTCTCGAAGTGTCATTGGATTCTTACCTACTTAAGAAACTGCTAAATTAGCAATTTACTGTGCTCTGCTAGATTTGTTCTTGGTACTTTCTGTAACCCTTAAGAGCGGTGCAGCACCCTCTTTTCAGTGACTGCCTTTCAAGTCAACAAAAAACCGCCGGACATCGGAACGAACAGACTAACAGGATCCGGGTAGTTTGGGTCCAGTCTCAAACCGGTGTAAAAATCTCCGAAACCCGTCAAAACGTTCAGTTGTGGGCTTTCCAGCCTAAAAATTATTCTAAGTCGAAGGTTTCGGGGGGTCTTCATCATAGGTGATGGCTCATTCAACATCTTTAGCATCCATTTTCTTAACTCGTTCGACTTGATGCCTATCAATCGTGTCTACTAAGTGCCACAAGGAAAATCGAAGTTTGCGGCAAAGTTTCGAGCACTGCTTGCGATCAGTCTGACATTACGTAGGTTGGCCATTCGCCAATCTCACGGGAGCTGTTACCCAAATTCCCACGGCTGGTTCGAGCTGCTAGCGAACTGATGGTCGCAGGTACCACGGCCACACATCTCGATTTCACACAGAGGTCGCAACTGGGCAGTCACCCACGTTTTTTGATGTCCGACAAGCTAAAGATGGTGGAAACGAGTTTGAAAGCATGTTTCAGATAGCTGTTATCCGTCCGTAAGTGCTGTTGCTTCACATAACGTTCAAAAAGACAAGTAACATGGGGACTATCAGGACTTAAACAGCGCAGCCACTCCGATAGGTTTCCAACTACCTACTTCCAGGGTTTGGGGTCAGACCTGAAGTCGATCCGACACATGTTTAAAGTCAGCTTTCAGTGACCCGTGAAAATATCCTGAAAACGGCCAGAGCACCTGCAAAAATTTAAAGGTTAACGCTGCCGTTTGGTGTCAACAACGCTGTCCAGATTTTCTAGCGATTTGTACACATCCGTCGTGCAATAAACGGTGTTCACCTGTACATAAACGATGTCTTGTTTACAAACGTGTCACAGGGAACCTATACGTGTTCTTACTTTCGTTGTTTGCTTGTTTGTCACACTAGTAAGTTGAAGCTGTTTTGGTTATGTGATCGCTTCGGAAGCCAGCGTAACTATATCAGTACACAGCGGATTGTAGCTTCTTCCTGATAAAGGGCAATCCATAATGAGTTACTCAAAGCCCAGATCGTTCAAACAACTTTGCTAGTTCGATGAGTTGAATGATTTTTATTGCCGTTTTATTCCTGATTGACCACAGCTAGTGCAATCACTTACCGGCTTTCTCATAGACATCGATACATTTATTTCCGTTTACAGCCGCCAGTAGTGAGCTGATACCACATGTCGGCAATAAACACCGTCTACATCTCAACATCTCTGCCGCTTAAGCATTAAACATGAATGCACCAGGCATGGTTGTGGAAACAGTCCTGAAGTGCTACCTGGATGAAACCTAGTGTCCACTGGCCTTTTCCTTCTGAAGTTTACAACCAACCCAGCCGCGGTATAGTGCTTCCGGCTTACCTACTCGGCCTTCATTTACGTTTAGGTTGTTTAACTCAAAGAAATAATGGCAATGAGCACGGTTGAACTGAAAAGCAATACACTTTTTAGGTCCCTGAATTTCACATTGCAACAATCTGCTGCTATGTCTCCAGAAACCCAAATTTCAGTCATTTGATTAGATCTTATCCACTTTTTATATTTCACCGGACTACCGTATTTACGGGTCTTTTATGATCAGCATAACCAACTCAACGATGTAGAATTACTTCAGACAAAGTGATTTTATGAATCAAGAGCATTAAGCATAGGTCACATAAGTAATCAACACCGAAAAGTCCCCAGTTCTTAATGAGCAAACATCCAGATGATGCGGATGAAAGGGATGCAGGAAGCTTTTTGAAATGAAAATCCACTTGATGAACCTGTGTGATGTGTGTGTAGTAAGTAGGAATAGTCAGACATCCTTGGATATCTTATCTACAGCCGAATGGTTTATTTTGTTATTCACCTATAAGTACACGTCTCTTACATGGGGTCTAATATTAGCTCAAGGCCACCGGCGGTTCTTGAGCAAATATTTTTTTATAGAAGAGCCCTTTTCAGACAGTAAAACTAAAGCAGCAAAATATAAACAAGTTACACACCTATAAATTCTGCTCACAAAGGCAATGATCATAAGACTAGTGGCTAAGTAGCTAAGAGTTCGGAGGGTCGCAATTTCGATCTTCAATCGGATTACTTCTATCTGGATGAGTTCAAAAAACCTATAGGACGCGCTGACGCTGGCACGGATTCTTCCCGACTCTAACAAGAGTTGGCAAAGTGACAGATCCCAGTAGGCGTGCAACAAAATCATGAACACAGCTTACACAGTCATAAACAAAGATGGCGTCAGCACGCTACGTTATATACGTGTAAATCAAATGAGACTGGCTACTGATCTAGCCTGAATAAACAGAATTCACATGTAAGGGACAACTACCCATTGTCATATCAGATATATCTATTACGGTGAACCATACCCTCCTTAGTTTACTCATAACTATTACTTAACGATAAAATTAGTCCCACAAAAAGTACAATTCACTTAAATGCCTAATCTTCGGGCGGTCAGTGTAGTGTAAAAGACAGTTCGGCACCCAGCTCACTCCTGGCCAACATAGCGGAGGCGGCCACTGGGTAGGACACCAGCGGCCGTAGAGTGTCGGTTTGAGGGTAATTAACAAGAAGCATTATAAACATCATTTTGAAAGCTTGCGGCAACAGCCGCAGTGAAAGGATGCGTAAACATGTGAAATACTATGCCATTCTGGTGAGTCACACAGCCCATTATAACTAACAGCCTACCGGACCTTTCAACTCTTTTCAGCAATTACGGTAAGGTCACTGATTGAACTCTTTTTTCGTTTAAGGTACCTGAAGATTCAATGTCCTCATCATTTAGCTTTTCATTGAGTATCGTCCTTCTTTGTCACCTCAACTAGAAGAAGCTAGAACTATTCCAACAAATTTAAGCACTTCAAGTGTTTGATTTGTTTTGAAAACTCACTGTGTTCTTCTAGTTCAATAACCATGGAGACCAGGGTTTAAATGCCCCAATACAAGGACGTTCTAGGCGGTCAGTGGACAAGCACTAGGTGCTAAACTGTTGTCCAGCGTACGCGCTGGTTGAGTGCTACAAGCTAAGGTCTCCCTCCAGTCATTTATTTGAACGTAAGAATTTTCCTGACCGAAAATTACGTCTTCAAAGGCTGCCAATTTCCATTGAAACTTCACTTCTCCAACGCTATTCTGTTTAGTCCTCCTGTGTTTACAGGTAACGGAAATGATAGGATTCCTGTTAGATTCGGCGGTAGCTGTGTTGCTGCCGATACTTATACCCTCTAATATACTGATTGTTCAAGTTACTAGTATATGATCACTTCAAGCATGGTTACTCCGAAAGATCAGTGGAATTATGATGAAGCTTAAAACTGTCTGGTACGCTGTTCTCAGATTCGACACCTGGAATCGTGATAATTTTACGGAATGTTAACCATGAAGACATTATTCATCTTTGTGGCAGTCCGAGTTGCACAATTTGCGACAGTTGGTGACACTAAGGACAGTTTTATCAACAGCAATAGAAATTAATAAGCAATTTTGACTGCTGTCGGTTTCCAAGTGAAGGCTGGATATTCCCTCATAGTTCTGTCATCAGCTTTATTGGATTTGTTCTCAACTGATGAGTACAATTCGTTTTCTGGGTTGATAACATGGATAAGGTAGGAACTACACACTTTGTAATGTACCAAATTTTCACGAGGTAGGGTCAGATAGACGGATCGTGTGAAGGAAGTACGTATGGACCAACCCCGAAGCCTTCGGCCACAGAAATATGAAAAGTATACCACGAGGAGCGTCTTTCAGTGTAACTATAACTCATGAGTAAGTGACCCTTAGTAAGAACGACCAATCAAATTGTCAATTCCTTTGTAGTCTTTAATGAAGGATAAAATGCTCCTAAGTGAAAAGGTGATGTAAGTTGTCAGTTTAAAAAAAAAAACCATGTTTGACAGTTACGAAAGCTTACTGGCTAGGTGATGAGCGGGAAAAACGAAACAGTATGTTTCCTAATAAACGTTTCTCATAAACTATTTAAACAATGGGATATTTGTATGTGGTAGCTGTGGAAAACTGCAGGAGGATTAAGCATTCATGATTCGCCATTGAAGCTGACATCAAAACGTAGTCATGCACGCAGCTATTTAAATATACAAAGGGAACTTTTAAGGTAGGCACAACAAATCGAAATGGTGTGTGTAAGGTGCAGTGTTGGCACAAGTCTTTTTTCATTTTGTGGTTTATGAGCTGAGTACGGAATTCACTGATGGAAACGTAGTTGGTTTAAGCTACATATAACTGTGTTGATTGATGTGGGCACACGCTAAAGGAACATTAGCGTACATTAACGTTTTTACGCAGTGGATGTGAAACAACGGTCAGTCAATTGTCACACCAGTTCCTAGCTGGAGAAAAGAAGACGACGCGGGGGAAAAGCTTGTATTTCTATTCAGCATTTTCAGTGATCACCAACACACCTACAATTTTAGGTTCACCCTTAAAAGAGTATTAACATTTTTCTAGACCACACAAGCAATGTGTTAGCTTATCACATGGTTTGTTAATTTTGAATTTATCGGAGACGAATATACCTCAGTTTTCCACATATCATTGAATTAGAAATAATACTTACGTTAGACTCTTTCCTAACCATCGTCCAGTAAATTTTCAGCTTTATGGAATTGGTTTTCACGCAACCAGAGAGGAACACAGTTGTTCACAATGAGTACTGAAAAATTTGAGTCGTTTCAATGATTCTAGTGCGAATCTCAAATTGTTTGAGTAATTCAGTTACCTTACATTTTTGTGATTTCTTTTAACAGAGACCACGATGTTGTTTTGGTACAGTCAGTTGTGTGTAGTAAATAATATGTATTTGCAATCAAATCGAATAATGAATTTATGCAGTCGATTGAAAATATCCAATGGCGGATGTGTAAGTAGTCTTGCATTATGAATCTACGAATCGAGTCATGGGAAAGGAATGGGGGATGCTATGTCATCAGCCCAAACCAAAAAGTATTCTGCATACAAACAGACACACATACACAGACGCAATTGAACCGGAAACAAATGAATGAAAGCATAAACCACGAGGAAGCTCAACGCAGTTGCTCAGATTTGGTCACCAAATGAACGGTCAGATCACGGCCTGAGTTAAAGTGGAAGGCATAACCCATATTCAGATTGATAATTGAAATGGAACAAAGTGTAACATAGAAAAAATAGTCCGCGATGATTTTCCTGTTTGTCGAGAGCGAAAAGGGTATTTCAGAATATTACCCCAGAATGTTGTGTGTGAAATACACGTATGCGCTCCAATGGTTAACCGGATAACGTAAAAAACAGTGACATGATGGTTCTTAATGTATACATGATAACTTGTGTAGAATTAAGTGAAACTTAAAAAGGTAGTCCTGGTGATAATGTCCGTGACGAAGGAAGCAAAAATAAATGACCATGGTTTCATAATTATGTGTAGGACTTGGCCGCTTGATAACTCTGCGGACCAAGTGAGCTTCCATGAGGGCTAGGCTCAGCCGGACCGAACTCGGATGCGGTCCTCGAATTGTATAAGACACGTTTGGAAGAACGCAAAGGCACATTTGTCTTGCTTTGAGGTTCATCTATAGCAGCTGGTTCTTTGAGCGGAGCGGAAGATAACAGTAATGGCTCCTGGCCAACTCCGGTGTGCGCAACCAGGACGTCCGTAGAGAAATGTACACTACGACAACGCTGGGAGTCTGGTCGAATATTGTTCGTGTTTACTGGGGTGCCACTTGATGCACGCGTAGGCCTCAATAGAGAAAACCGATTGCCTGCTGACTGCTGAATGGGAGGTTTTTAAATTAAACGAAATTTTAAGCGATTGAAATTTTTTTACCCAAAGCAAAGAGACTAGACAGAATGTCACCTTCAGTGATTACGATGTACGTTCATGACACCTTTGTGACCTACTGAAAATGCAATCCATATAAAAAACTAACAACCGAAGAATTCGACATTAGGTAAGCATCACTTGTTCTGTTTCATCAGAGTTTCCGAACTGCTCATCATCGATGGAAAAACCTTCTCTTACAGTTGGTGAGACAGCTGAATTTATTCGTTCTATGAAACTTTAATTATGGGACCACTGATTTGTGTTTGCAGTGTATACTGTATCATCTCAAAAAGTTCGGAAAACATGAGTAGTACTCGGTGATAGTTACAGCTGATAGGTTAAAAGTAAGGTTAGCCAAATAAAACATCGGTGAACATGTGTTAACCCTGAAAGTGAGGATGTGCATGGTAGTGCAAGTGTACTTTAGATACGGTGCGTAAAATTTACGTCCAGATATTTCTTACCCGGTTTGACATTTAGAAATTAAAGGCAAGTTCTCTAGTCTTTATTGGACATGGGCAGTTTGACAGTGTATGTAAGAATTTAGGGAAGTCATGGGAAATCCATCGATGAGAAAATCAGAAAAGTTTGTAGTGGTTCGCTTACGAATCTGCAGTCTATTTTTACTCATCCGCAGCTCATTTTTGGAACAGGGAATACAAGCGTCAAAATACTTGTTGAGATAAGTTTAAACCTATAGGACGGATTCTTTCATTTTAACTGATTATCCTCGAAAAATCTGCTCCGAAAAAGAAATATAAATCGTAGCACTGAAGTCAGACAAAAGAGGTGAGTGCAGGACCAATTTACCTCCATAATCGGTCGATGGACCCAGTTTCAATTTTGATTTGTGAGCAGTTCTCTCGTTACCGCTAATCACCTGGGAATGTCATTCCTTAAGGAAACATTCCTGTTCAAAATCAGGGGAAGCTTTGTTAAAAACTTCTCAGTATGCTGACCATGCGTCCTTATTGTGACGTTTTCTAAGGTTCATTTTGATTTTACTTTATCTTAAGGATAAAACCGCACGATTGTCAACTTTTTAATTAACGTTTACATCAGCGATCCAAGTTTTGTCTATATTGAACTAGCAGACCTTAATAAGAGGTCAAACGCAAGCATCGAGGTATCCCCGCCACTGACACATACGAAGTGTGTCAGAGTCAGGATAAAGGTTAAGAGAAAATCGATCTTAAGCCACTTGCCGCTGTCAGACACGTTATCGGAATATACAAAGCAAATTTTTCGCTAGGACTAAGATAGGCATAGAATTTTTCTCAACAGTGGATTGTTCAAGTCAACTAGTGGATAAAGCTAGCGTAGGTAAGTCGTCTACCGTTGCTCCCTCAGTGCTGAACATGGTTTGCTTGTTGGTGATCGTCTGGGCGCATCCATCGGGCGGGGTTTTGGCACAGCGAAATTTCGAAATCTAACTTTCCGAAAAGCACATGAACAGAGTTGCTTCAACTAGATTTTACCTGCCGACGACTGTCTACAGCTTTTCGAATCACCCAGAAGCAATCAAACCAAACTTAAATTATGAGAAGACTACACCGCTGGCCAACAGAAACATAACCGGGTTGATAGCGCACCTGAGGACGGTTCGGTATTTTTTCGTCTTCAACCGGCCGAAGCAGACTCTTTTACATTTTGCTAAAAAGTGCAGGTTCACTGTAGACAGCTCTGACTGTTTTAGCAAAGTTAAACGTAAAAACATCAGCACTGCCTTCCTAGTTCCTCTCATATTCCCAAGGTATTGTTTGTTCAGTTGGGGGATTTAACAAAATTCGAGAAGCCAAGATTTTTAAAATATGAGCCTTCTGAGCCCTAACATAGGGAAGGAAACCGTGGGTCTGCAGAATTTCAAATTAGGGTCAACGTCTGCAGGATCATGAATGTTTGATATTCATCAAATAAGGAACTTAAGGAACGTCTCGTACAAGATTATACAGTACAACCGTTCAAATATTTTTATACTTTACAAATTCAGGCGTTCTACATTTGTTTTTTTCTATCTCCATGCATACCACTGTGTTGCCAACATCGTCTGGTCAAAGTGGTAGCCCCTTCATTGACGAATATTGCACTTCCTGGTCTGTGGTTGACGTTATTCCTCTGATCATTATCTGTATCCAGCATCAATTACTCCTTAGTGATCATAAAAAACTATTTGTCTGACGGTTCTGTGCCTGCCTTGTCAGCCACTAAAGAAACCCTCCGTTTACTAGTGACCAAATGGGCCACTTGTCTATACAACTAGCACTTGGCTCTTTGTTAAATTGTCTCCAGTTCATCTATTGTTGAGCAGCCGGCTATTTCACGAAAAGAATTATTACTCTTGAAGGGTTTGACATCAATCCCTGCTCTGAAGAACGGAACTACTGGTTTGCACATTAATTATCATTTAGTGGCAGTCTGAAATCCAGCAAATTGGCTATCATTATCAGTTACACATCGTCATCGGTATGCAGTTATATCTATAAATATGGTAGAGAGAATGAGGTCATCTGCACACTATCAGAACTTCATTCGAAACAGAAGAAAGAAATTTCCGAAAGATTTGTCTTTGGTTAACAGGTTGGATGAAACCCGGACTAGTTTGCTCAAAAACTGAGTTTGCTTGCAAGGGATTGCAGCTTCAAAGCTATCACGGTTAAGAAAACTCGAGATGATGTGAACAGAGATGCTTTTGTTGGTAAAGAGTAGTGGATTTTAACTTTCACATAAATTGAACATCACGTATACTTGATTAGAGCTGTTGCAGTTAGACAGATATTTCAGTAAGCCTTCTTCGAAAAGAAGCACTAGATTCGAGTTTCACTGTTGTCAGGGCTCATCGATAGTGCACATCATTGCCACGACCTGGACTAGAATTCTTGCCACGTTTGATGAAGCAACCGTGTTGACCACCGCATCATTCATCCCATATTGGGCGTGACCGAGTTGTCACCACTTTGGCTTGTGAGTGATGATCAGATTGTCCGATAGTCTAGAGAGGAGACAATTTTTATGTCGTGTTAACTCAAACTGATTGCCCTTCGGCTAGGACTTCTGCCCAAGGTGAAATCGCAGAAACCTGCTGAGCGATATTTTGATTACCGGTGAGCAGTAGAGGATTTTGATATTCCTACAAGTTGAAACAGTACGCGCAAGTGATGGCAACTGTGACACTCCAATGGATTTTCCAGTCAAATGTGGCACTATTGACGAACTCTAACAAGAGCGAAACTCGAGTTTAATGCTCCTTTTCGAAAGAGATACTTTTCCAAGTGGTCTTTTGTCTGGCTAAATCCGGCATGAACTACTGAAATAGAAAAATGGAAAAAATTTTCACTGCTTTTGATCAAGACAGATTGCCCGAAGTGACAGTAAAGCTGGCTTCATCATACCAGTCTGTTCCGACTGGTTCCTATTCAACTACAAATACGATTTTGGAAGCCAAGCCGGCCCTGTCAAAATGCTTGATGCCATGAGTTCCAGTTTGTCTCCCCCCAAGCCTTACCTCCTATTTGGCGGTTGCAAGAAGATCTCTGAATGTTGTCGACCCATTAATTTACGTAGGATATTTCGTTCAACCAGCGTATAATGTTGTCAACGGGGTGTCCAGTAGGACAGCGAGAGTCCGTAGTGCATTTGCGAAACTTTGTCAGTCGCAGCTTCATGAGGACAGCGTTTACAATGAGTGGGAGCGCACCCAGTTTGGCTTCACGGATCAAAGACATGACATATCCGTGTGGAAGATATGCACAGGCCCTTGGTATTTGGTCACGACTGTCCCTATTAGTTGGTCAGTATAAAGGCTGACTAGGTGAGCAGCGTGAAATTCCGTCAACGCGTATATGGGGAATGTGCAAATTCGCCACGGATAGGGGAAGCAATACAAATGCACGACATATGCTGGTTGAATCATATGCATCGTATTGCGACGGAGCGTCTGTTGCACCGCGTATTGTTCAGTGTGGCTACTGATAGTTGGAAAAATCCGAAAGGCTGCCAAGGGATGACGTGATCACGGCTCACAGATGACATGATGGTCTCCTGGATTACAGTTGTTGAGTGCCGTCTACCCGGTTAGATAGCTAAAGACCATTCACCCCGCTGATTGGAGACACTCTTTGACATGGCAGTGTGTTGAAGTCAGTGGCTAGCAGGTATTCACAAAGTTGATGATTCTTCTTATTCATGTTACCTCTTAGTTTAGTTCATTTATCTTAACTTTGCATCAATCCATAAACCATTATCAAGGACAAGGACGCTGCAAGCCAAGTACCTAGGGGTACGGTTCAGAGCTGATAATAATGACGATAGTCAGATCGTTTCAGGTGAGCTATAAGTCTTAAATGTTAATCCTATTTCCAGACCTGTGTCAACGTTATTTTGTACTGCGTTGGTTCCAAGTTCTCTCGCTTATATGATGCCATACAGTATTCTGTTTACTGGTTCTGCACAGGTGATACTTTCACGAGGAAGTACAAGGATGATTTGTCATGTATATATTGTTCGTGGTTGTCCTATTTAGTACCGTACTGAACCACTACTTTCACTGCCTCATCCAACTTTTGGTACATCGACAGGTTGACCTAGTAACGTCATTTAAGACAGTAGGAGTTCGTAGTTCATGCCGTTGGCATTGATCGGTTCAGAGCACTTTGCTTCGAAAAACTAGTCTGTCGCTTGCAGGATACTAATGGATTCCGAAAACCGATTGTGTATAATCAATCTTTATGTCCGATTTCAGCATCTCTGGAGTATCTTTTAGACGTTTCACGGTACTTCGTGTCACAACGTAACCACTGCATACTCAAATAAAATGTACTGTAACATTACCTCAAAGTTGTTCCGTTAACTGTAAAAGCGGTGACGAATGTTTACTGATACTTGTATGCATACATGTAGCAAATGAAACGTAGTGTGAAGGTATTATTTTTTTACTCGTTTTCCATTTCATTACTTTCAACAGCCTACTTGACCTTGACTGCGTTTCTTTGCACAGACTATAATTTGTTTTTCACCTTATCTTTCAACGAATACAACCACACTTACTTTCATAGTTAATCTATTCTATGACCGTTTCACTTAAGGTGATCGGTGTGTTTTTACTACTAGTGACTGTGAAAATTAGTAGGGTGTGAAACGCGAGAAAAAACGATCCCAATATATCACTGAACATACAGCCACTTTTGCGTATTCCCATATGTTATCTGAGCGCTGAAAAGCTGCCTAACACCGTTCCATTTTATATATCCATATATATATATATGCATAAAACTATTGGTATATGAGCATACAGATTTTCTGTTCGCCGAGCTACATTTGTCATTTAAGATTATATATATCCCCATATTATCATAGTTATTGTGCGCTTTATTATGCATATTCGTGGCCAGTATAAAGATATATTCCGTTTATCAAAAGACGTATAAATCAGCTGTGTAGCATGTGCAACGCTCTACATCTGTTTATTATCTCGGAACAAAAAGTTATATGGGGAACTTCGTCACTCTTGTAAATTTTTGATAATCAAGCTCATGAACCGTTTTGTGGAATGCTTGTTGAAATCCCATGATTCTAAAGTTCCGATTTCTCATTAGGCGTTCGAGTCCGATTAAAGATCATGAAGATCTGTATTTTTGCTGATAGTATGTTGACACTATATCAGCATAATATGCCATTCCATCGTATACTGCTTACTCACTGTTAGTCTAACTTCCAGTTTGCCAATAAAGAATCTTTTGAATTTCTGTTTCTAGGACTAGCGGGGGGTCATTACAACCTTTTAGCTGATCGATTAGTTACTACTCACCTCGATACAGAGAACACCGAGCATATCCTTTCGGTTTCATACTTTCGCGGTTAAACTGGATGCAGTGGTGTGTGAATAGTGTAAATAGGCACTGCACCACAAAACGCGCGTGACGATTCCCTATAGACAAGCTCCCCATTTGCTTTGGGTACCGCAACAGACTACTCTGAAAAAGAGCTCCACCAAACACCTATGCGTCGACCAATTCAAACGCTTTAGAAGTGCATACATTAACACAAAGCTGGTCACTGGTAGTTTCCAGAACAAAACCTGAATCATTGTTTGAACTCACCCGTGTTGAGTCCAGGCTGATTGGTCGTGTAGTGCGAAGGGAAAAACGCCTCAAAAATGGCTGGTTGAACACAGAGTTGTGTGTGGATTCAATCTTCGTAGTTGAAATTGGAGGAGAATTTGTTCTATCGGTAGTAAAAATATCATGTGATAAAATTCTGGAATACAGGCAAGTTGACAGACAAGAAGACAGAAGGTTTTAAAGCGAACAAATATGAAATCAGTTTGTTCCGATTTCTGAAACGATTTCTGATAATGGAGACTGCGTTCACAATGGCACGAAAGACACCCCAGACCAAGCTCATGTGTTGTTTGATTAAAGACAGTCAGAAAAAAGGTTAAGACTGATGGTTTCGATAATTGAGGACCGGGTTCGATAGAACATTACGAGGAAAACAGAAGGGATTTTGGCTTCCCACTGACAGGCATAAACGATTTATCAGTAAATTTGAGGAAACTGATCGGTGTTCTACTAACAAATTCCATAGGCATGCATTGCTGGGTTGAACAAAAGCCACACCTAGACAAATAGACACCGTTCAGGTTCACAGTGTTTAAACGCTGTGCAGGGCGTGCTTTGCTCACATTAAGACTTTACTTAAACTTCGATACCCTAACTATTTGAAACAACAATCACCGATAATAAGTTATCGTAAACTGATGTACAACTACTGTTGTCATTTACTCACTACAGATCTGTTGGTAATTTGTGTATTTGATTGTGTGGACATTTCAGAAGGTTAACCGAAGACATCTGCATAACAACCATGCGTCTGACCAGAAGATATTATGGTTCGGGTCGTCGATAACCACAACAGTGATGTAGAATATCCTAGAAGGAGAAACACTAATGAAGAGTTTTAAAAACTGAGGACTAAGCGGAAGAACCAGAAGTGGTAAGAATACAGATAAGCCAATGACTGCAGCACACCGCTATCTCGGATAGCGTTTCTAACCAGCGATCTCAGTGATCACCAGGACCACAACCAAGCAGGCGACGCCTATCCACTTTGTTCAATGAAATATTCAGGATCTTCATATTTTGCTACCACGTCGTTGTGTGACCACCGCACAGTTCCGCCCGAATGTTAGTGGTCTCAGTATACACTGTGGGGTAATGTAAACGACAAGCTGGCTTAGAAAGCAGATGACACAACCATCGCGGGTTATGCAAAGTGATTAGTTGACCAATTGATCGAGCACCCCTAGCGTTCCGGAACGTGCGCCGATGAGCGGCCGCATTGTTCGCTCTATCAATCTATTTGATGTGGGCTAATTGGAAAAGACCACGGTGGCCAAACATAGTAGGTCGGTTGGTATCTTTCTTACGAACAGGGCACGTCTCCGAACCATAAAGCAAAGCAGAACGCGAACACGTACTATATACCCTTCCTATAAGCGACCGCCAGACGTCTTTACGACGCCACTAATGACACTGGCAACAAAGACAATTTGTACCTTCGTCATCCTCACTGATACATCATCAGCAATATAACAAGCTGACATGACAGTTTGCAATGAAGAAGGTAGGGTTGGAAGTGTCCCAGTCTTGAAGCAGTACCTTCCACTTTGAAGGTGCAAAGTGCCCTTTACATAAACCAGCGCGGTCATTCACCTTATTCAGCATGGTGTGTATGTCTTCGGTATGGAGCTAAGTAAGACAATATCATCCGCATACTTCAGATCGGTCAACTCAGCGCCAAGCAGAAGCTCAACACTATGCTCACTAGATCCCTCGAACGTACCATCCAGAATGTAATCCATGAAAAAGTTGGGCAGAGTTGAAGGATCGAACACTGTTGAAGAACATCCCTAGAAGTGATGGACGCCCGAGACAGCTGTCATAAACCTTCACCCTGTTTGCGGAGTAGGCGTACAATGATCTCAGTTGATTCGCGATTTTCATTGGGTTCTATTTGCAAAGAAAACAGTTTCAGGGGACGCTAGAAAAGTCAAATCAAAAGCAGCCTTCAGATATAAAATGGCCACGAGATTTGATTTCTACTTTGGGTGCTATTCTACCGTTGAACTCTACAAAAACTTTCAAGTATTTTACTTAACACGGCAATGACCATCTCGGAAATGCGTTTCAGCGAAGTGCTTCGAATATGTCCCCTGGTACTATTTTCGTGGCATTATTTAGAACAAACGTTTTTTGTCCATAATTCAGTAATACATTTAATGCAACAAAACCAAAGATGGATGTTGGCCCTTCTACAAGTTACGCTCGGTTACTCAAGTGTTTCCTCTCGTTTCCAACGGAGTAATGTCAAACTGTACAAACAAATCATCCACTCATTGGCTTGTAACTTTGTTGTAGTTTAGAGTAGATCCGTGTACACTTTTGCGTCCGTAATGCACACAAGTTACGACGACAAGAGCTAACAACTGCGAAATCAAGTGTTCGAATTCCAGTACTCCAGTGCTGCCAGCAAGTGAGCAGCTCAAAAGTATCGAGCCCGCAAAAGGTGATCCGTCACGTCATACGCCAAGAAAATACGTTACCTGAAAGTTGATAGTTCTATGAATGTTCAAGTTATCTGTCAACAATAGTTCTGGGCGAGGAAAGTTGATGTGTAGTGTGATGCCTCCAATCATAAATTTGACCAACCGGTTTCTAATAGAGTGACTAGGCTGTTCAGTTCTTTATCGTTCATAAACAATTGAAACTGACAGATCTGGTACTTGTGCAAATCCAAAAATTTAACTTTTAATATAAAAATCGGCTTCAATGTGCATTCGGCTTACTGTTCACAGCAAAAAAGGGCAGTGTGTACTGGACAACTTAAAAAGAATATTGTTTTACGGATTCACTATTGAGTACATCATCAATAAAAATGGACGTATTCCTAACCTGCTCACGTTGAATCCGCGAGTCTGACGTGTGCCTACAGTTGTGTTCATGTGCGAAGGTTCTAGTTTGTTGTCCGCATTGTCAAGGGATGGCGTGGTTATGATACTTTGTAATGAGAGAGGCCACGTCTCCAATCCGTCTTGTTCTGGTTCACTTGGGTCTGTCCAGTCTGTCGAAGGTGGACTACTTTCACCCTGAAAGTGAGATTTAGAAATAGGGCTACTCAACGGAAGGTGAACTAACCCAACGTACAGATGAATAGTGTTAACCTTTCTTGTAAACACAAACTACTTCGGGTTGACTATGTATATATACCAATTAATTGTGGTTGAACCGGCCACCATGTACTCGTGTAGAATGTTCGCCTGCAAATACGCTTCAGTCGAGAACAAAAATGATTGCAGGATGGGATCTCAGAAGATAACATTTTGTAGCAGACATTGTTTTTATTTGTTGTTTTTACTTGGTAACGCAAATTACGTAATTACGGTTGTAGTCGATTAAAACTCACAATAAATATGACAAGCAAAAGTTATCAATCACTTGACAATTATCTGTTTCAAACCATATGACACCAACCGGTATTTTCACCTTCGATTCACACTGTCAGTTCTCAAACATACTAGTGAGTAGAGAAACACGTATTTTAACAATTTCTTGGAAGACGGAAAGCACAAAAATGAAGTCTGAAGGAGACTAACGGTTTGCATGAAACTCTCAACAGTGAAATTGGTTTTTATATAAATAGTGACTAACCAGCATATAAGGCTGTAGGAACATGTTTGATATATCGCCCGTGTTTCCTGGAACATGAAACTAATTGTGTCGCTTGTTGCTAAGTGCACGGTTAACTCACTAGAACAAACCGGTGTGCAATCCTAAACAAACACGTGTGCCGCGTCTGCACGGAGCACAATTATCTATGCCATGAACCATTCAGTAACCGCTTTGATGTGTTAGAGTCTACCTAGGTTAAGCAATTAAGATGAAAAATTGCTTTCGGTTGGCAAACTCAGCCTCAAGAATATCTCTCGGATTTTTTTGGGAACATGATTTTAGTGCTTGGTGGTTCATCACGTACATACACGTGACTGAACAATTTTCATCACCAACTAACTCAAACTGCAAATCCAATTTATCGAACCTGCGCAATCATACGGGGTGGAAATCGATTGCGTATCGGGCTAGCGTAGTATTTCTAATGATATGACTTTACTAGAACTGACGGTGAGAAAGATCCCAGTAGATTTTATTGAAAAGTTATTGATGGGTGTTGAAATATTTCGGTTGGTATGAATGAAACAATAATCACAGTTGCTTGTAGCTTTCGCAGTCTCATGAAATTTTTAGTCAGTCTTGTCTACAAGGGAACAGTGCATCTTAATTTCGTTCTCATTAGAGATCGTCGGTAGTGCATTTGCTTGGCACGACCTGGGTTTGGAATTCAGTCACGTTCCTGCAAAATATTTCTGTTGATCACTGCATCAATGTCCCCATATTAGGCATGACAAAAGGCCATATGCAAACACTAGGCCGTATGTGGTTGTGAGTGAGGAACGGATGGCCAGGTAAACTCGAGAGGAGATAAACCAACCGTCCCGTTAACTTTATTCAATGACCATGCGGCTGAGACTCATCTCCAAGTTAAAATCACAGAAGGCATGTAATTCACAACAAGCTTACACCATTCTAGGGACAAACTAATCTTCCGTGACCATGAGGTTAACCGTGTTGTACTGACTAGTGCGATATTTATCGCCTCCAACGGATGTGTTGATGGATTTGTTGTCTTCGGAGAGGACATTTGCTTAGGACTGACCGAATTAGTTAGTTATTGCATGTCGCATTGTTATTTGGTTCTGTCATCCCGTTGCTACATTTGAATAACTGTTTTTTTCTGCTCTCTGCAGCTCTGGGCAAATCTGAAAATTTTGAGGTAAGTACACCTGGTCATTGAGTGAACTGGTCCTGTAAACATTGAAGGACATAACATATTTGGTGACGGAGACGTCCTCTGAATAACTGAGTTTGTTTTTATGGCATTAACCTCAGCTGACCGTGCTACTGACAATGAGGTTTTTAATATCTTCAGCAGCAACTTCATTTAATTCCAACAGCCTCACGGGATTCTCACTCAACCCAGCAATTGAAGTCACTTCGGACATGGTTAACAAATTAACAGAACACCTTTTACACGGAACTCTCTAGCCAAGAAGATCCTCAGAAAGTCCGTCTATAACTGATGACTCTGGGGGTTGCTAAATATGCAAAGTATATAAACCAATTTTCTCCCAAAAAGTACGCGTGATTCCATCTTTATTGAAGAATCTCGGGCTTACTCAAATAACCAGTGAATAAGCCACACTTTAGCACCGGTTATTAGTGCTTCAACGTGACAAGAAGAGAGAAGGATTTTCTCACGTGTGTTAGAAGTACTAACCGCAAATGTGAACTTTACAAGCCACCGTCTACTGGAGGTGATTCATCTAAATGTTTCACTTTCGCCAGTGATTTATAATCGCTAACCGATGCATATATCCAAACTCGCATTTTGACCAACATTGAGTGAGAATCTGGCATCAATCAACGCGTAATCACAGCGGAATATCAACGGCTTCCCACTTTCATGCATGACACCGCCACAATTCAGCATTCAGGTTGTCACAAAACAATTAGTTAGTGCAACTGAACGTACATAAGCTTTTCTGCAGCCCAAATAAACAGCCCACAGATCTCACCAAACGGTTTTCTACTGCTTGTTGGCATTTTGATGAGTGGCATTTCGTATGAGTTAGTATACTCAAAATGTACCAATGCACAGCATTCCACAGGGTTAGTCATAAAGACAATGATCATTAATTCAAACAAACAGGAAGTGGACATTTTGTCCGTCTGATTTTCGAGAAGCCAATGAGTCGTTCCAATGGTTATTCGGTCACCTTGCAAATTAGATGTCAAAACTCGCATGAAGTCCATTTCATTAATGATTAGTGGACATCGATTCCGTCTACATTTAGGCGCGGCACCAGCTAGGACTTTGAGTCTTTATACACATTGCTGCTCGGCAGAAGTTATACACAAACCTGCGTCACGTTGTTTGTAACGTTTCAGACGAGTCGCTCGAACAAATGTCAGAACTCGAATACAGTGTTCTTCAATGGAAAATCAATCAAGGGTAGTTGTGATCTGTCAGACACCAAACGCACTCTTCTCGGCTGTGTTTGGACAGGGTAATTAGGATTAATTGAACTACCTGTTAACAGACTGTGTAAAAATCTACGCGTTTCCCAAGCTAACGCTCCTGGGTGTGCTTCAATCGCAAAAAATATGATTTGCTGTTGAGTTAAAGACACGACATTCAGAAGTGTTCAAAACAAAGCTTGGTCAGTGTGATAAAATTCAAGCTATATTCTACATCCAGACTGGGTTCAAACTTGTGTTTTGCTTGAAATGTCCGGTGCTGTATTCAGCTGGTAGATTTGATAGAATGAGACACAAAGTTCAGAAACTGCAGCAGTCACCATGCCGACAAACTATTCGACACGGAGCCCCAACCCTATTTGTCACAAATCCAACTGTCCAATAAGAATTTGTACTGACTAATACAGTGGTTTAAACGCTGTCCAGTGCCTGTACGAGAATTGTTCACGATAAGCGGTGGCGAACGTACTTTGCTAAATGGGACCTGCCCGAAGTTAATGAATACTCGAGACAACCTTAATTATCAACACCAATCGCAGTGTGTTTAGCTATAATCATCTTTCATTTACATTGAGATCATCCGGCAATTTTTCGACAAATAATGTGCGCAACGTTAATTGAATTGCCGGGTGTACCACTACGTTTAGACGATATACTGGTGATCTGTAAGACCTGTTGACAGGCCGGATTGTGTGTTGCACAAAATAGTGAGTTATAGGTTTCACTCTTGACCATATAGCTGTTCTTTCCCCATTGTGATCCTTACTCAAAGCTGCAGTGAAAGCATCAGACTATGGCGTAGATGTTTCCTCTTCCCGAATTCTTTTCAGGGACTTCAAAAATCTATTATGCGCGCAGCAAGTCCACTGACATCAGCCAGAAGGAAGGCATCACAACTATATTAGCTGCGAAATAGTACCACAAACCGCTTTACAGTTGCGCTGCACACTAATCATAGCTCACACACCGTAACCCTCTATCTCTAGTTCCTAAAAGGCTATTCCAATGTAGTGAACAAGTCGATTTCAACGATGGACCATAGTGTTGTTAAATTATGATTTTGAGCTCAAACACCGATGTATCGCAGATCGCCATCAAGTACGTGCTCCTTCACCACGGTCAAAAATGATTTCATTATTGTTACTGATGCTATTCGTGCAACAACGAGAACATTCGAACAGGATGAGTCTGTCATCCAAGATGAAGAAACGCTTCAGCAGGTCATCAAGTATGCACGAGTATTTTGACCGACATCTCAGTTGAGTGGAGTTATATCTTAGCTCCTCCTGCGCCACCAGTCATTATTGGCAATCAGCTCACCTACCATTTACTGGTGGAATACTCATTTTATCAGCGCCCCTTCAAGCTGCAGCAAGATGGTTTCATAAGGCTCATCCGGGAGTTCTTGGCATGAAGTCCGTGATATGAAGTTTTGTTTATTAACATGGAATTGGTGGCGCGATAAAAAGCGTCTTTAACAATTGTTCCCGCTGTGTTTAGTCCGTTGAGAAGCCCACAAATGCTCCACTACAGTTCTAGTCCCGTACGAAGCGTCTAGGATCAAGTCTCCGTCAAAACTTTCTCAGTCTACTTAATGGAGCCAGCTATCTCTCCGTGGGCGACACTCAGTGCAACTGCAGTGTCTGGAAGAAAACTACACGTTGCGTTTGCTGCAATCCGGTTCAGTAAACACGAATATCTTACAGGAAACACTTATATGGAAGAACCATTCAATAGCGGACAAGGTGTTAAAGGATGACTATTCAATTTCGCAGACCCTGTACACTCCTAGGATTACAGAACAGAACGGTAACGGGAGGTCCGAAGTTTTTTTGCGTCACAGTAGACATCAAACGTTGGGTTCGACATGCAAATCAAGTATGGTCTTGAAAAGCGAATGCCAAGGCGACGGATATCAATAAAACCTTGCCTACTCCGCCCTGCATACCGATAGAAGTTTTCAACCTACAAACGGCGTCTAAGTCCAGCTCAACAGCTCGGGTAGACAATTTCAAGTCAATCTAGAGCTTTTTACAAGGGAGAGTTGTTCAGTCCAAACTTTTTCTTTGAAGCCATAAGATTGCCCGCATTATTTTGACTACTGGGAATCCCATGGATGACCATACAACATTGGAATAGAAGCTTGGTTCTAAAGCAATTAAAGGGACGTGTCCAGAAAAATATTGAAGTGATCGAGGACGATAAAGCTGTGAGCGAGGAAAAAGTCAGTGTTAAAAACGTCACACTTGAAGCCAAACTTTTGAAAATATCCAACTGCAGCATTAAGCTAAAAGATCGTTTCCACCACTAATTTTGTTTCAATATTTGATGTTCCTAGCTATGATTTCAGGTCATAAACAAAAGTTTTCGTAAGCTAAATCCTAAAACAGTTTTATGGCCTGTGTTTTGGTACGCACAAAAACTGAAAGTGCACTTGTCAAATTTGACTGGCACAGTTGTTGGTAATTTTTTCCGAACCGTAATAACTCGTGTTGTTTGGGTAGAGAACGAATAAACTGAAATTTTAGATGTTCTATTTTTGACAGTGAAGTGAGTAGCTCTATTACATTCGTGACTTTCAATTCCAATTCTATCATCGGGTTAATTGGGTTTTCAGGAAAACGTCTCTTAATGAACAATTGTGAACGCAAACGCAAAACAGTTTTCGCTTAAATGACTACAATTCTGTAAAACCAAACTATATTATATGCCTGAAACTGGTTAAACTATTCGTCAGTTTATCTAGGACTAGTTTGAAGTATGATCTTTAAATATGTAAGAATGAAACAATGTGGGAATACTATGGAGACGTTAAGATTGAGTGCATGTTAGCCCAAAAGGATTAACGAAATGAATTAAACGTCATAAAAAAGGTATATATTGCGCTAGAAGCGGTGTATTCATGTTTCATACCTTTCAGCAAGCGAAATATCAGCTTTCGATATGCGGACATAAATGCCTGAGTTCGATCGTTTTCATCGGACTGTAACGGGTTAGCGACGATAAGGTTGGGAAGCGGGTGTTAGACAGTGATTGTCCAACGAGATCCTTTGTTCAACTCTTATTTTTACACAGACTTGAATAGCTAGGACATACACTTTGCATGCCGGTTAGTCGTCTGCCACACCGCGTACTCCTTGCTAATGCGGCAGCCGACTAGCCTAAGGTGTGAGAAGGACAGGTGACCTGGTGTATAGGACTTGACCGCTGTAGGTCGTACCCGCTCCCCGTGCTAGGGATCTCGAAAATTACAGGGCTGATAGCTGGAGACGTTAGGTGAGATGGCGGCTAATTGGCCTCAATGGCTTGATAGTTTTTAAGTGAATACTTCTTAGGGAGCAAAAAATCTCAGTGTTACTATTTGTGAATGGGACCTGAGAATAAATTTTCCACACAATCTCAGTCTTTTCTCGACTTCTGTGTCAACATTCAGGGAAGCCAATTCGGTACTTGGGTTGCTTACCATACCGGTTGTGGCATTTTCTAATCGTCGATGCGCTCGAAAACATGGGTAAAATACTAAATCTGTCTACCACCATTTGTATTTCGAAGGTATGTTGAAGAACGGAAAGTGGAATCACTACGCTGAGGCCAACACTTCAACCGCTCCAATATGGAAAGTCCTCTACGTACTCTTAGAATGTCACAATTGGTTTACTTTTATATATGGGATCCTATGCTGATTTGGTGATTAGTTGGGGAATCGACTTTGCCTGCCAAATTCATTTTCTTCGAGCCCCTTTGCCGCAGTTAACACATCAACTCGAGCGCCGATAGCCTTAGATCAAGAAGTGAGTGGACTAAATAAACACGATAATGTTAGAACATTTTGTGAGAACGTTATTGGCCGGTATACATATATATATATATACATACATATTTATGTGTATATATGAGGCGCAGTCGCAACTAGCAAGCGCGCATGGACTGTATTTGAACTGTGTGGCAGAGTTTGCGACTGTGTTGTTGGCGCTATTTTAGTTTTCTTTCGTGTAATTTGTGTGCATGGCTTACTGAGCCTTTTGCTCGCCTTTCTTTTTTCATTTTTTTCACAGGGCTGTCACCAAAACCGCCACTCCGGACGAACCTTATCTTCCGGCGTCTCCACGGTGCTCCAATGTTGTTCCAGAAGTTTTACGGAAATCAGATTAAAAACAGCCGACCTGCAGGTTACATATGCATGTGTATACACATATGTATGATTTGGAACAATTTCCAAATATTTCGTCTAGTAGGGCGGCTTCGGCAAGTTAAAACTGCGGTCAACTTTCGTGATTGCGTTTTTCTGTCACTTCTCCCTTATACTTCACGTTGTGCTCCATATACACTTGTTACGTTTTGATGGGGTTCATTTTCAGCGGAACATTTACGCTTTTAATCTCCTTCTGAAGATGTGTAATATGAGTACACTTGCAAATATCGATTCTCCCAATCTAATTTTTTAGAACCAGTGTGTTGTCCATATAACATTCTTTCTGAGCAGTGCAACACAGGATGAGACCTACGGAAGTATGTTCACTATTCCCAACCGATCATCTTTCTTTGACTCTCATGAATACCATAGGATACACTCGGCATAAGGAGAAATGCAACACTTAACTCACGGTTTGAAGCGTGTTAAACGATACCAATTACTTTTTATCGGTTGGCGCCTATAGGTGATTCATAAGCAAGCGAATCAGAAACGTAACAAGTTGATAAGGTCAACGGTGATTGTGTGCACTACCGAAATACAGGCTGATGCATTACTATTGTTAGTACTGAAAGATCTGAAAGTGCAAGTTAAGTGAAAAATATGAACGGTTTTCTTCTTGTAATAAGCGGTGTAATCAGCTACTCACGAGCAGGTCATATTCGTTTGCTGTTAGACTGTATCATGCTATTTAGGAATGCATCATCGCACTTAGGCTTCAAGCGATCGATTGAGTATTCGTCAGCTTTTTCTAATCTCTTCACAGGAAACAAACTTATGCATTGTTCACCTCTTAATACACATATAAAATACAGCAAAGCGTGACCAATGAGATGACGGAGGCTTTGTGGAGTGGAGCCGAAAAATTCTGATTCAAAGACTAGTTATCATGCAGTACCCATTTTAAACAGGGTCGGACAAAACATAATATCTCAGTCGGCAGCGCAAGTGCTAACCATCACAAGCCAACATTCAAAATGCATCCTCATACGGTCCTACTGTTTGTCACCCATAGTAATATGCTGTTATGCAGTTAACCCTCATTTAGTCAGTACAGCTAGTCTACTGACAATCATAACATTTTGGAAAAGAAAGGAATTAAAATATCAACATCAAAATAACGATTACGGCGTTTGCCAAGGGACTGTACTTTCTTCACAGCAGGAATTTTCCAATGCGAATCACAAGTCAGAACGCGTAGGCAGGTGTGAACGATTACATGTATCAGCAGCATTAATGGAACAGCTAATGTAAGCCAAATTAGCTTAACAATAATGCAGCCCATTCATGTGTCAGGAGTGCAACTTTGCAGTCATATAAATCACCAACGGACACGTCAGTGAGTAGAACAAACGGTTACGTTGAAACTTTCACAAAAAGCATTGACATTCGTACATACAATGTCAAGTGTTCCGATGTTGATTTTACCGCAACAAGCCATCTATCAGTTCCCAATGAAAAAAAATAGTAAATTTTATTCCACGAAAAGCTTATTTTCATTGTATCAGCTATGAGATTGCACACTGCTAATCCATCGATTTTCGGTAAATAATGCTATGTTTCAACAATTAACATGCAACCCAAATATTTGACGATCACTGAAGAAAATTGCTGCGAAAAATTAACCAAATGCACATGTTTAGAGCAAACATTCTGCTGACATTTTTACCATTCAGCTTATAAAATTTACGGCACAGTCTTAGTAGAGACTAAAGGTAACAAAATAACGGAACTGATTTTGGACAATGCTGTGTAAATTCGTTTCCTAACCTTTGAGAACAACTGACCAAAATACCGCAGCAAACTGGATAACTTGTATGAATGTGGAACAGATGTGTTATTGTTGTAGACATATTTTTTTTATCTATCAACGCCACTGCAGGCACGATCGAGTGATTGTGTCAGATCACTGGTGCATGGGAAAAGTACAACTGACATTTTACGGCCTTTGCTCGGTGTGGCATTCAGCTAGTTAGGATTGAACTAGAGAACAAGAAAACCATCAAAAACGTATTTAACAAACTTGCGCACCTAGTTACAATCTATTTTCTCGTGACATTTTGCCTACAGAATAATACATTTGTTGCTAAAAATAGTTTGTTTTCAACCAGTATCTGGCTGCAATTCTAGCGGGACATATTAGACAGTGCAGGTCATTCGGTCGATTTTTCGTAAAGACGTAGGCACAGTTTCATATTCGTTGATGAGGAAAAATATGCAGTCCTAGTACACCTAAATTAGTGGGAAAAACTCTAGTTTTGTGATCTTTCTTGAGGTGGTCCATCCAAAGATTTTTGCAATATACAAGTTGCGATCAAATAGGTGTGAAACTAAACCTTCGTCAACTAAGCCTCAGGAATGCCTATCAGATATAGGGAATCTAACAAATATTTATATGCACCTGAAGTTCACTATACACATCCGTGTAAAGTTTGTATCGTTTTTAGTGATACATAACTGGAACAAACAGAATAATAATAATGGTATTACAAAACACGTTGGGCCACTCACTAATCAGACAACCAGACAATTTTTGACAACACCATTCATGGTAAAATTGTCTCGTAACAAATCACCAGATCGATTAACCGAGGTATATGATTACTTTGTGAAAAAGCGACATTTAAATTCTGTGGAGATAAATTAGGAAATTCCTCCCTTTCGGTTCAATCTATCTGGCTGTTCGGATTTGGCAAACAGTGAAATTCAGACTTTTTGATGATGTGTACCACGTCGCTTAACGGCTAGCCTTTAATGAGCTATCGTCCAGCGCATTACCTAACAAGTCGCACAGAACGCGTATCACTTGTCAAATGTTGCAGTGGGATACAATGTTTGATCGGGAAATTCATGAGGATCACAAGATACGAACTGAGCTGATGGTAAATCTAAGCCACAGTGCATTCCATCAGAGTGTTTAGGTAACCTAAACATGAGTAAAGTTTATACCCGGTTCGTTTTTGTTACAATACGCCGTATTAAATAGATACACTTCCTGAAAACGACGAGGAAACAATTTTGGCGGGAGTTTTGCTTTCTACCGAAAATAGTTCAAATGTTCTGATATTCCCATTATGTGGTCGCAAGACGGTGTTGAAGACAAGACTTGTTTATTCAAAACGTCAGAATAGTTACGCACGCATCTGCGACACTGATGTCACCGCAAGACGGTGGATTATCTGAAATAAAGTTCATTAACAAGTGGCTGAATCCTACTGTCTGTTCTAACAAGTACTCAACATTTATAAATTATTGAATGGTCACATGTACAAATGAACAGTGATGCACTTCGTATTCCCGTGTATATTCCTTGGTAACTGATTTCCTGAAGGGTTACAGGATGCGAAATTATCGCACCTCTTATAAGCGCGCCTTGAAAGAAATTAATTGTTTGTGGTGGTTTTGGTTCAGAAGAACAATAGCTAATCAACCGAATTCAGTTTTATCAACTGATACCTTTCATGTTATAATGACAGGTTGGTTGCAATAAGTCGCTACACTTTTGGGAGGGAAAGTCTGAGGGATTTTGAACAAAGAATCCTTAGAGCAGATTCCACTGCAATTTGCGAAGCTCATTTCAAAATCTATGGGTTAACATGTCGTGGGGGTCAGAGGTCAGTGTGGGGTAAAACACTATGATCTAGTGAAAATCTAACAATTGCTTCAAAGGCGGAGAACTAATGATCGATTTCTTGCCCGGTAGTGATTATACACTACGGGTGAATACCAGGTGGAAAACGAAACTTCGGTTTAATGTTTTTATTCAACGTCGGGTAGCCAGGTAGTTACTTCTACTGGGAAAAAACATGAACAACTTTAGAGGATGATCCAAATATGTCAAACGTTACTAAACGCTACTAAACAAAGCACTGAAAATCATATGATACGAAACGTCCTTCTGGCTCCATTTACCAACAAGTCTAAATAGAATGTCATTGAGAGATTGAGGAAGACAAAACGAAACATTTCGCAGTTAATCCTTTGTCAAAAGTCTCGCCAAATAACTTAGAAGTATAATGAACGTCATTGTAACGAAATTAGGAAAGTTAATCGTAGAAAGCTGGATAACGCAACGCCAAGCATAAGTTGCGTTGGTAATATATTCTCCTAAACTTTGATAAATGACTTAAGTGAAAGAGTTGCTGGGCCAAAAAAGCATACGTAACGGGTAGGAAAGCAAAAATATTGATATACTATCGTATTGGAACATTACTGTGACTAGATGAATAAACGGCGACTAGGTGTGTCGTTTATGAAAGAACATTTCGACCGGCTAATATCCCATTTTTGACAATTCTGCCTCAGCGTCGGACAACAAGAGAGTCGGCATGCAGATTGTTTGACCGGTAAAGGCAGAGTTACACTAGTGACACTTCAGGTAACAGAATACGTTAAATAAAGCAAACGATTTTAATAAGAGTTATTCGTAAGACACAGGAAAGTTCACCATTACTAATATGTAGAGTAATACACAAAAGTACAGTTCCCAAGAAAATAGCAGCTTTACAATTCCTGCTCAGAGGAGGAAGCGTATGATGAGTAACTGTGTGGCGGCCGAGGTCAGCTGTTGCTGCGGACTCAGCTGTCTTGTATAGGTTTGTATGAATCTGCATCCCCCCGTAATGCAACTGGGATCTCAGGTTATCATAACAGACTTAAACTATGATTGCAAATGCAGATATGGACCATCATGTGAAGACAAAACAGAGTAACGATCTGGACTCAGGGTTGGTAATTCTCTAACAAAATGGACTCAACAAACATATAAGCAGGAGGGGCTAACACTATCGATTATGAAGTAACATACACGGGCGCGACATGTGACTGTCTCAACAAACACATTTCAGATAGTGTTCCAAACAGGATGCGGGCATTTTGGGGTTTAGCGACACAACTGGTGTGAGACATAGTGTCCAGTTAGTGAATGTTTTGGAACCTTGAAGCTGCTACACTAGTAACCAAACAACCAAATTCAGGTGGACTTTTTGACCGGGTTTCACACCTTATATTTCCTTACGTTCACCCAGCCTGCAATAAACACTAGTAGAAGTTGAGCAAAATATGCTCAAGCGTAACCAGTGTACTGTACGTTATCCACTTGTCTTTTCATATGAAATACTACTTAGAAGTCTGTTCCATGGTGCTGGGTAAGTTGTTGTGGAGCATCTTGAGTTGAAGAATTTGTACTGAAAAAAGTGTTGTTTCACCATACATTTAGGTTGCCAATCAGATGTCCCAGAAAGGATGTCGTATTCTACAAATCGGACAAATAATCAACCGTATTGGTGACCGAACGTAGAAGTCATCTGCTTGGGTAGGGAACAATGGTAGTTTAGCATACATAATCACCAGAGCATGCAACGTACACGCTTGCAGCCCACGACCTCGTGAACTTATGAATAAAACATACGTTCAAGGAAATTGCAAAGTGTACATCATTGCGTTCCAAATCCCATCGATCAGTGTTGACATCGAAGGTGTATATGCACTTGGACTGTGTTTGTAACGAGCTACTGTCTGAAGTTGCATGACTAAACGTGCTGTTGTGCTATTGTCAGAAAATTCTCAGTGAGATATATCGTCAATGCCTCGTTCTAAGTTAAATCACATGTTAAACCCTCACAACCAAACCATTCTTCATGAAACCCGTCGGTTTGGCTATGGTTTTAAGTGCTAAAGTGATCGTTCGGAATTTCCAAATGTTACCTTGGCACATGAAAGTGGGGACCGCGTGTGTACCGTGAGATGAAAAACGGACGGTTAACTGTGTAACGTATGAAGATGGACGATTTTTGTGACAGATGAGTATGCATTAAGAGCAGTGAATTAAAACATAGAGCTGTGCCAAACCGATTGAAAGTACCGAAGAAAGACGATCTCGTGTAAATTACTCAGATTGACATGGCAATAAAAAACCTTTTAAAAGAGTGGCAAAGCATAAAGAACGGCACTTTATAACTACAGTTACACGATCAACCACTGGTGTCAAGTCAAGTCAGGTTTAGGGTATGTTTTGTGTAACTCCGCAGATGAATGGTTACATCTTGTGCTTACATCTCTGCAAACTAGTGTCAACTAATCCAGGGAGGTTAGGTCACTTGATAAGAATGGTCGGAATAAAATTTTTGGACAAACTGATAAACGGCTGTGCTGAAATATATTTAAAACAATGTGAAATCAGCGGAAAAGTTATGTGTGACAGACATTCGGTGCGAACATTCCGCTTATCTTAAAACAAATGAAAATAATGCAGTCAATCGTCTGCGTGTAATGACCGCCATTTTTCAGCAGTTAACGGGTGATATTGAATGGGTAATCGGGGATATGTTTAACTTCAAGTCGAACGTCATTCAGAGTTGATCGCAGCCTTCGCATTTAGGCAGACTTTTCGGTCGGCCACTTTCAAAACGACCTACTGGACTCAAGTTTTGCTCATTTTAGAGCTCGTCGGTAGTGTATATATTGTGAGAAATACCTATTATGTTTATTGTAATGGGGTGTCCGTGGAGTGGATACAGTCCTATAAAGTGAATACAAGTTGGTCGCAGTGTCTCAACTAAGTAATCACCTTAATTTGCAAACTTTTTCAAAATAACACTGATGATTTGCAACCACAACGTTCACGCTCACAATAACGATGTTTATACGAGAAAATCAATGTGTGTTTCGGAAACAGAAGTACAGGTGTGGCTTACGTTAATACGCAAACTTCAGAAGGCACTTTCGAGACCCTGCAACGTTCCCTCAACTTAATCTTCTTTGTAGAGAAAACCAATTCACTTTCACCCGTTTCACATGTTATTCTTCAAAAATTCCGGCCAATTCTGTTATCTCTTGTGGCACCTATAAACTAACTATAATTCAAAATGTAACGGATTTTGTACTCACGGACACTCCATTCAAACTATTAGGAAAAAACCACCACATTTGATCATGTGCTTGCATACGACTTGGATTTACGATCAGTGTGTATGTTTTTAATTCAAAAATACTGATTAGTGTGCAATTGGCCCCATATTAACTTTACTGATGGATTTTTGAACCGGAGTTCAAGCTCTGATAGCGGTACGCATTAGTGACTACCTCTAGCAAGATACAACAGTGTCCAGTAATTCCTTTCGAAAAAAGTTATCTAAGACGTAATATGTGAATTGCAACCCAATGCTCCTGGTTGCTAACTTAAACATAACCACAGACAAAGATGCGACGAGGCAAAACGACACAATTTGTGAAGTCCGTTGATCTGAACAGACACAAGCAATCCCGGCTCCCGGTGTACGCTGTCTAGTGTCGAAAGCTGTGGAGACTATAGGGTAACGACCCGCTGATGACGCTTACGCTTAAACTAACAAATTGTATGACCACTACATATTTGAATAAAGTTAAAACACAGAAGTGATTTTCTGGATAACTTGACCATCAAAGCAATTCTGATAAGTTGGAACTACCATCAGCATTTTACCGTGTTTGATAGCAGTTGTGCTTCCGATCTGCCATCCAAACACCTGATCAACCTTCTCAAACTTACATACACTTGCGCAATTTTTCAATCCATTTCACTGAATCTATTTTACTACCGGTTGATTATTCTCCGTAAGATGTTTGTTTTCTTCGGCTTGAAGCGCAGTCAGTAAACATTAGTTGCATGCATAAAGCAAGTAAACAACGTAAAAACGTGAAGCATTTATTTGATTGAATCAGAAAACAAACTTATGACCAGTTAACATGAAGGCAGTAATATGGTCACGCGATTTTTTTGGTGCTGATGACAGGTGCACAAGACTGATTACTCAACAGGCCATCTAAACATTAGAGAGGCTGAAACACATTAAAACGCTGTCCAGATAATAATCGAAAATACCCATCACAGAACTAGAGGTGTGAAGTTTATTTCGACTTGGATCTATCTCAGACCGCCCTATAAGAACTAGGTACAGTGTGTACGTCCAAACTGACTATATTACTAATAAGTGATTTGGCAGACGTGTTTGTTTTTATTAAGATTCAAGTTCTGGCTTTGACTGAGATAAAATTATCCACCGAATTTGTCTGCACCTAAGCGAAACGAACTTCGTCATTCAAGCTATGAATCCAAACTAGCGACTTAGTAAACTTTCAGCTGACTCCCATGGAGCCTGTGATATTCAACAACATCATCACAGATGATGTCACCTCGCTTGGCGATGGAACGTTTGCAACCTAA
>QNGE01004281.1:12317-32243 GCA_008508345.1 Paragonimus westermani
AGTACGCAAGCCCGACCACCACATCAAGGTAGCAGTATAGATCGGGTAAAGTACGACTACCTTGAACTCGTCCAACCGTTTGAAGTGCAGCAGGGAAACATGCCCCTTGAGATGCTTCGACACCAACTGACTGGCGAATGTTCAGTCGAGAGAGTATATTCTTAACGTTCACGTCTACGCTGACCACATCCCGGCGGTCGCAACCGTTGGTGCACTGCATCTCAAACTCCTGTGTTAGCCACTCGCTGTGGAACCAAATTTTACTAATGGCAGTAGCTAAGTGATCCCTGGAATGAGTGTGCTTCTTTAGTCGCCCATTCGCATTCTCCAGGCAGTTGTATGTTCGATTTCCGAAGTGAACAACATCCGACTGTGCATGGATGGCCAACTTCAGCTTTATATATAGCCAGTTGCACAAGAGGTAGTTCATAAAGCTCGGATTTGTTCGACTAATTATTGCAACATCCCAGTTGAACCTTCAAAATGAATAGACAAGGTGATCGCTCACTCTTCAGAGTTACTGCAAGTAGCCAGGCAATGAAACAAATATCGGCTTCTGAAGGAATTCGTCTGAATGGTGAATGTAAGTTTTATCACATCAACTTACATGTTTCCTCACATCATCCCGAACATGGAAGTAACATAACATAAAGTCACACCCAAAGACGACTCGTGCTGTTTGCATTTGGGCCGTCATTTTATCCATCACAAAAGTTCTCATACGTATGTGTTCCCCCATCACCTCCCGGAGTGTTTCAAACAAATGACTCACGGATGCAAATTTCTCACTTCCTAAATAGGTGTACATCAAAGGTCGTCCATGGCCCATGCCTTCTGTAACGAGGAACTGATATAACTTCAGGTTACAGCGGTGAATATGGAGTGATGGAGGACCTACTTGTGTGGGTTGGTCTCGTGAGGGGCATCGACGTTTACCACATCAGGGAACCGTCTGAATAACTGCACTTGCTCTCTACATGCGAAACATATGTGCGTGTACCTATTGTTGCTGTCTCTGATGACACGCAGCACGCCGTTCTTCTCTATATGATCCAGAATTTGTGGCAGATTTTCTGCTACATTAGTACACACTAACCCACTTACTTATCACTGGCGGTTTCAGCCGATGACGGATGCTGCAACTATCCATGGTAGTTATATACTTGCCATAAACATCCGCAGCATACTGCCTCAACTGAGAGTTTAGCGTGTTGTACTCGAAAAGATGTCTCAAGTCGTTCACCACACTTTCTATGAGCCGGCGAATCCTTGGATGTGCATCGTACAGCTAGGTAGTTAGGTCGTTGTTGTGCTCCAACGTGAAAGAACTAACAATCAACCCGGTATTTCTCCTGACCATTTTGAGGCGTGATTGGCAGCATGTATCGCGGGAACTGTGCAATGGAAAGTATGTGAACTCAACTCACTAAACACGTCGTGATCCACGGCCTTCGCTCTTACGTCGCTTGTATTTTATAAAGCGAAACGCCATCTACCACGTAAACTTAACGGCAATCACACTCACATGATCATATTTCAAGCATCCATTGCCTGGTTTCTTGCGTGAACCAAGCACGTACAAAACACCAATATTTCATGTACATATACAAAAAACTTTTGAACTCGCTGAAGTTAGCATATCCACGACCCTCAAAAATATATTTTAAGCCCTGTAAATAATCCATAACCTGAAATGGAATGTAGGATGACATCAGTCAAATATTAATCACACGTGAGAAAATTCCTCACAGGATATTACATTTACACCGTCAGAACACCTACCATCACCAATTTCTATCTTGGCGCCAAATAAACGACAAACAGATTAACGGTCGATTAAAACGAATAGTTTTAATTCATTGATGCTGTCTGTCATGGAAATCAATGAATTTCACATTCTCGGGCGATAAAACGGGAATATCCTTCGGTGTTCAACGATTTCTCATTTCATCGACATCTAACGCCAGATTTAATTTATTGCGGGTAAATTCTATATCGAGCTAGAAAAACAAGGATTGTAAAAGGCTAGCTGGACATTCTGGCTTCGTGTACTCGATACACCCGTAAACGAACTTTATGCAAAGTGGAGACATCGGGGGACAGCGTTCCTCAGAAGTACGGGGTTCCAACGATAGCCCTGTAAAAGGAGATAACAGAAACAAACGTAAGCCAGTAAGACATGCACACGACTCACACAAACGAAAACCAAAATGGCCTCAACGGCACGCTTTGTCACATGTGCGAGTTGTGATTTTGGCGCCCGGACGGTTGTTGCAAAATTGATAGATTGACTAAAACAGAAATGAGTGAAAAGCTAAGATCATCAAAAAGGTACAGATGAATGTGACTGCCAAAATTTTTTATCATAGTTGCTATGAACCTATCGGGCTTTCCAATGTGTAGCCATGACACTAGATGCGCGTACTGTCGGCACTGTTTCCTTAACAGTCTCTCCATTTTTGAAGGGAGCGCATTTCCTTTCGTACCCGCGAAAATCAAATTGGTGTGGACAAATAAGAGAGTCGGTTTCCCTTCATACAAAAATAATGGTAAAACTGGTATAAGACGAGTGTTACGGCAAGTTTCAGTAAAATGGTATAAGTAAAAATCCCAAATCAAATGTATGAAAATGCGCATTTCACGGATCCTAACGTTATCGCACCAAGTTGGTGTTCAAATCGTCCACCACAGGTTAATCGCCTTTGTACAGTGAATCAGCATGGCGGTGAACAACGAGGACGTTTTCTGGAGAATATTCAATGAGAAGTATCAGAACTTCCGGGAGTACGAAGAGGATCTGGGCAGATTTCAATGGGGAACGTGTGGCAGTTCATCAATAGTTCGCAAACGGCAGCAAGTGTGCACTGTACACGTCGGACGGTAGCCGCCAAACGGTAATATATCAGTACAATTTTCATGACGTTGCCTTTCAGATTCGCCGATTACGGCTGCAAGGCCTCTTGAGTAGTTCACTATCGTAGTGGGGCATATCGCATCGAGAGGGCCAAACCGGAACATTCGCACGACCTACAAATTAGACGGCCTAACATACATCCCAGAAATAGGCGTCCGTCGATAGCTGATGAGCGGCATGCGACTGAGATGATGTGGAACTTTGAAAACACTCGTGAAATGAAATTGTACGTTAAAAGTTAGTTCGGGATTAAGATGCATGCAGACGACTTATGCAATCTACGTAAGAAGCAGTGTAAGGCTGACTCACGGAGCGAGCTGGTTAAATTATGCGATCTGCTGAAAGTAGAAGGAGAGTATTGCTTGATGTTAGGGGAGAAGTAGTTACTATTCGCATTCTTCGTTCCGAAAGGTTCACTTCAGCTGTGCCGTAAATTTACCGACGTCATTTTGGCGGAGGCCACTCACCAGTTAAACTACGGCGGCCTTGTACTGTGGCACGCCATGTTGGTAGATGTAACTGTCGCAAGTGTGGCGTTATTTACGCACGGATCCAGTTACTGGATAGCTTTACAACGTATGCTAAAAATGTAACCTTGCACGTCAGCAGTGCAAACCTTCGTCGTTGATCGGTCGCCTGCACAGTGGCGAGCAATTCGCGAAGTTTACCCTAGGTGTGCCACTGTATTTTGCCGTTTTCACTTAATGAATGATGTGTCCCGGCGTTGTCGTCATTTAGTAAGCTTAGACACGTATCAAAAAACTGCGTATACCAGTGGACACGTAACATGGTATACACAGGGAACGCCTCACAGTTTAACAGGTCACTGCAGGCTATCAAGTCTGTGAGCCGGGAAGCTTTCGATTGCTCGTGTAAGACATGGCCTGTCTGTATATCTGGGTGGGCCTCTCATTTCCTAACAGGGACTGTTCTCCTCGGTAACTATACAACAAACCGCGTGGAGAACGAGAATAGGCACATTGAAAGTGTTGTGTGAACGTTCAACAGTATATGCGTTAATGAAACATATTGTTGAACGTTCAAAGAGTTTGTTTTCCGACCGATCGGCAGGTTAGCGGAGAAGTGTGAATGGGCATTACCCGACATTGCTCCCACTGATGTTGCACCCAGCGACATGCAGGAACCAGTAGTATGCACGCCCACTCCGGCGGCACATTCCCGTTTAGTTAGGATCCGAAACGCGGAAGATGCATGCCAAGATCTTGCTGTTACTTTGGGCTGCATGAGTGATGACAATAACAACAAGCATGTAGCGATGATCCGTGGGATAAGTGAGTTGTTATCCAAACATCCAGATCTCATAATACACTGTTCACTCCCTGGACGAGAGACCGTGCAAATAAGCGGTAGGAAGTCATTCGACAAATTGTGGCCCGAGAGTATGACACGACCAGCCGATAACTGGTACGACTGCCTCGCCGTTCCACAGAAACAGCCACAGATAAAACGGGCTGGGGAAATGCTTGATAACCGACCCAAATATTCCCTCGTGCAGCGTTTTCCCTCCTACTGATCATAAATGCCTGAACCCCTCCATACCATCCACCAGCAGACGGTGTGTCAGTCAGATGAGTTGAAGCATAAGCCTCCAATTCCCACCACGTGTGTCTCATTTGTTTCCATAGGGCGCAGGAAGTCCGCTTTTGGAAGTCAAGTGACTGACGATAGTTTGCCGCAGATAGAAGTTATTGGGGATCCCTTAGAAACAGCGCGTGTTAGACGAGTCAGTATGGGCGGCCTAAAGCAATTCAAAACAAAGATGAGGGAACGTATTTTTAGGAAGATGGCTTGAAGCCGGTAAACACCGACGTTTGTCAGATATGCTACCTGAAGGAAGATCCCGTGGACTTAGACGAGGACAACGTCGACTGGGTCCAGTGCTCCAAGTGCTTCTGTTGGTACCATCACTCGCGTGCTGACTACCAAAAATCCGACTTCGACTTCACCTACCTGGACTGTGAGACAATTCAGCAGTCAACGTGAACCACGAGAACGGCCCTACTGTCCTTCTCAGGACAAGCTGGAATGATCCCACGGCCCTCTTCAGGGCCTTCTACAACTTGATTTCCATCCCGAGCTCTGCTCACTTATTGTTAACATGCGTACGATTGTCGACTGAGAGCAGACGATAAGGGTCACTGAGTCTTATCTCAGTGACAGCCTCCTGGGTCCTTAGCCGACTGGCAATACCAGATTACGTGGACAGGCGATTAGGGCCATTGAGTCTCATTCCAGTAGCGACCTATGTATGCACACGTGTATATGTGTATATATACGTATATGCATATGTTTATATATATATATGAATATACGTACACATATGTATATGTACATATATACATGTATACATGTTTAACTTTATAGACGTTCGTTCAGATATATGTATAAACATACATGCATATATATATGTATGTGCACATATATATTCACATGTATGCACAAAAGAATGCATAAACATATATACATATATGTATATATATTTATATATTAATATACATAATGTATGTATACTTGAACATATATATGTATACATATGTACATATACATACACTTATCTATATAATTATATGTAAACCGTTGTGGATATATATATATATATATGGTAACGTATACATGCATATATCTGTTTCTACAGCGGCATACATATAAATATAAGTATACATGTACATGTATACATATGTACATATATGTATATATACGAAATTAAACATGTATACACTTGTGTATATAAGTATATATATATGGATATATATACAAGTATACATGTATATGTATTTATATACATATAAGTTCATATATCTATATATATATGCATATATGGGATATTATAAAAGTTCGTACAGATGTACACATATATACATATATCAATGTATATATACATGTGTACATCTGTACGAACATTTATATCATATATATATGCATACATACATCTACACACATTTGTACTTATGTGCATATCGATGTACATATATGTGTATGCTTATATACATATATATAATTCCATATACACACCTATATAAATAGGTTCATCAGTGTATACATATATATATATATACTCCGATGAACGTATTCATATAGGTATGTCTATGGAATTATATACATCTATGTATATAAGTATATATATGTGTATATATATGCATATGCCTATGTGTACATATATACAACTAAATTTCTCATATATACCTAAATGTATATATATACCTACGTATATATATATATATATGCGTAGGTTTATATATATACATAGCTAAATATATATATAGCTATCTGGTTACATGTATACAGATAGTTATATATATATATATAAATTTATCTGAGTATGCATACATATATATACGTGTGTGTATATAAGCATGTATGACTATACACATATATTTGTATATAAATATATATGTGTATATCAATAAATATTTCAATACATTCATATATATATTTGTTTGGAAATGTGTATATACATATTTGTATACATATGTAGTCATACATGTTTATATGCACATACACCCGTATATGTGTATGCATAATCATATAGCGAAATATGAATATGTATACATATAGCTATCTGTATACATGCAACCAGATAGCTGCATATATATAGCTGTGTATATATATAAACCCACGTATATATATATATATATACGTAGGTACATATATATATGTATACATATAAATATTTATCCATATATAATTCTATACAAATATATGTATATATATATGCACATACGTATATTGATTTATATGTAGCTATACATATAATTACATATTAATTTACATACGGTTATTCGGGGAAGGTGCTGCATGTAGGGATATTTGAGTTGACTACCAAGCTTTTCCTGACCACCGGAACCCGTCTTCTACTAACCCGTTCGGGGTCAAAAGAGAAGGACTCATACCATTCGCTACTGTTGTCCACTGATTTATCCGGCAATATGTTGTTAAAAGATGCTCGGCAGATTATCTGCACAACCCCCCTACCTGGGATTCAACAGTGCAATATTAGGTCAGGATGGCTAGAAAGCAACTCATTTATCCCCCGTAACGCTGCTACATGTCTACGGTTGTTGGCTGCACTCATGCATCCCAAAGTAATGGATATATCCTGGCAAACGTCTGCAGTGTACAAGTGGGTGTGCGCTCGACCCTCGTCCACTAACAATGTGAGACACCTTTCCTGAAGAGCAGTCAAAACATAGTCCCAGCAGACATCAAACTGAAAGGACGCGTCAGGGTTTGGAAACAAACCGTATATTTCCAGCAACCTTAGGAAATATGATGAGCAGTTAGTTCTAGCCTAATCTGGGACCAAAGGTAGCAACCAAGGGGAGAAAGAAGAGAAGCGCGAAGTGGGCCACGGCCCATTTGGCGACACTCGAAAGCGCGCCGGGAGAGAAGTGCGTGGAAACTTCGAGTGCAGAATACGACGACACAATGTGGAAAGACTTCACCGATTGTCCTCAACTGTGTTGCTGATTGGTCAACAATGGATGTGCGAACCGCAGGCATACAACGCACCATGTTCAGCAGGTTTTCCAAAACTGTCCTAAACTGACAATGGTTTCGTTAAGCATAAGTGCTTAAAAACGTTGCCTTAACTCCAGTAACATCTACCAACATAGCACGCCATAGTATAAAGCCGCCATAGTGTAACTGATATGTTGCATCTCCTAGAATGACATCTCCATACGTAGGGCACAGTTGGAATGCACCTTTTGATACAAAAATGACGAACCGTAACACTTTCTCCCAGAGTAGAAACCTGTAGCTGCCTTCCACTTTTAGTAAATCTGGCAACTTCATAATCTCGTTGCGATCATCTAATTTGCTGTGCCACGTACTTAGATCATACAAATCGTGCCGACGCATTCTAATCCCATACTTCCAGTTCACATACGTCCTCATTTTACGAGCACTCATAAAGTTGCTCATCATCTCACATACATGCAGTCCAGCATCAACAGCCTGACGTCTATTCCTAGAATAAATATTGGGCTTACCAACCTGAAAGTCGTGTGATTGCACCAGGTTTGCTTTCTCGATTTGAGATCCATCAGTGCGATAATGGATGACCCAGGGGGCTTGACATCTGTGATCTGCAAAACTACCATTAATCGTAACAATTGATTAAATAAACATTACCGTTTGGAGGGCTTTGTTCGCCGTGTACACTGTGCGCATTTGTACCCTGCACTTCCATAGGGGCAGCCTGGCGGCAGGTGATGCTGATTCGACGTACGGAAGTGATTTACGGATACTGGAACACATGAACACTGTTGCGCCCGATTTTTTTATATATGATGTTTTTCAGATCTGACTTGAAGATATCACTTGTACCATTTTACTAAGACTTCAGGTCACACTCATTCCTTCGGAGTTTTCCAGTATTTCATGTACAAAAGGAAACGCACTCCCATTTCTGGAGATGAGCTCGTTACTGTGCTGTGTCCATCCTGAGCTCCAGTTCGTCAACAACCGAATTGTGTCTGATCACGTGAAGTTCGGTTAGCTAATGTCTAGGCTTCTGAAGGAAGTCACAATACAACCGCGTGACGTCCTCCTTATTGAGCCTGCGGAACATCGCTACGACACCCTCAAGGAGGTCGTAATCAAGGGGGTAATCCCGTCTGAGAAGATGCGCTCCCAGCAGCTATTCAGCGGGTTACAGCTGGGCGACAGGCGCTCCTCTGCTCTACTTCGTGAGATGCAGCAACTTCTCAGCGGCTCTCACATGAACGAGTAACTGTCACGAGAGCTATGGATGCAGAGGCTGCCGCAAACAACCCAAGCTATTGTGTCCGTAGCCCGCCCACAACCGCTCTCAGAAGCTGCCGAGATCGCCGATCAAATGGTCGAGCGTTTTCAACCATTCCTGCACAATTCCAATGGTTTCAGAGTGACTACCGTGCCTATCGCATCAACCGCGGAACAGCCTATAGGCTTACATTCAACCGAACTTAAAGAGGTCAGGACATCATTGGCAGAGGTATCCGCTTTGCGCAGGGACTTGGATAAGGTGACGTTTGGCAATTTTCGAAATCGGTCCTTACGATGTCGTCGTATCAGCAAGTCGCCAGGTCGACGTAATTCACGGCCCCGTAAAGGCTTCTGTTGGTATCACGAACGGTACGGTGCTAAGGCTATCAAATGTACAATTCCATGCTCTTTCCATTCCACTCCTCAGGGAAACCGGATTACCGAGGCGTGATGACGACTGACGTCGCCGGCACATCCACCCCGTCGTCTTATGTTCGTTCATTACCTCTACACAGGGACTATCCTCCTGGTGGACACAGGAGCGCAGGTCAACGTAGTCCTACAGACCACCTCCCAGGCGACACAGTCAGTGGTTCCTCATCCCCGTGCCGCCAATGACACGGCTATTCAGACGTTCGGTCAACGTTCTCTGACGTTAGAGTTGAGTTTCCGACGAAACTTCCGTTGGATTTTCGTCGTTGCTGCTGTTCCGTTCGCCATCACTGGCATCGAGTTCCTCCGGTATTTCAACCTTTTAGTCGATACACGACGCCGGAAACTAATAGATGTCGTTACACGATTGCGCATTGACGGTAATCGCACGACTGTCGCAGCCGTCAGTCCTCTTTACGCAATAGTGGCTGCCTCACCGTCTTTTGTTGAACTTTTTCAACAGTTTCCACAATTGGTCCGGGTATCAAACGCTGTGTCCGCTGTCACCTTCAATGCCACACATCACATTAGAACCTGAGGCCCGCCTATATCGGCTAGGTCCCGTAGGTTGGTTCCTGAGAAGCTCAAACTCGCTAGGGAAGAGATCGAACACATGGTCGAGCTCGGGATAATTTGACCGTCCTATAGTTCTCGGGCCTCACCACTGTATTTGGTTCCCAAAATTCTGGAGACCAGCTTCTTTGCGGTGACTACCGTGTTCTCAATAAGGTTACAGTCCCAAGTAAGTACCCTATTCCGTGCATGCAAAATATTCCGACTTGCCTCGCAGACAAAAACATCCTCAGCAAGATCGATTTACTCCGCGCCTATTACCAAATTCCGGCGGTGGCCCAAGATATGCCAAAGACCATTCTGTGTGATGTTTCCCAAGGCGCACCTAGTGTAGTGACCAGCGATCGTGTAGCTTCTCTAAGGATCCCGGCTGCAACCATGTTTTATTGCTTGTCTGTTCTGTACGCATGATTCTGTGTACGCCCACTATAGGAGGCCTGCTATGAACTCGGTGCCACTTTTATGAGCCGTGCAAATAATTGCACACAGCGAATGTTTGCTCCTCTTCTAACGACCCATCTATTCCTCCATTATTCAAGGTCGTTTGACCTGGGCCTTTTTGAGCGTTGTTCTGTAACGCATTTTGCTATCGTGTGGTTGACGCAATCTTGGTTTTCGTTTGAGTAAGTTGTGTGCATGACTTACTGGGCCTCTGGATCATGTTGCTTCGGTTTTTGTTACCAATCCAGATTCTCGCTGTGCTCCCGTCCTTCAGAGGGACACTGTTCCTCGGTGCTTCCACTCCGTCGCGCATTAAAGTTCAACGCACTCGAAGTTCCCACGCACTTCTCTCTCTGCGCGCTTTTGAGTGTCGCCAAATGGGCTGTGGCCCACGTCGCGCTCCTCTTCTTTCTTCCCTTGGTTGCTGGGACCATGGTCCCAGACTAGGCTAGAACTACCCTGCTAGCACCAATGAGGGATTAAGTTTAGGGGTGAATTAGGGCTAATTTCGGAAAAGTTCAGGGGTCGATTCTTCCGACCAACAGTGTTTTGGTTGCTGAGAATGTGTCTATTCGCATGTGAGCCAGTATACTCCGTATTTATAAGCTACGTGAAGTACCTAACAAAGGAATTGCATTAAACTCCAGGAAGTTTTCGTTACACGTATAAGCTAGTTCTCAGTCCATTACACTTGTTAGGGTTGCGTTAGGGATTTTGTCCCAAATCCCTAACAAATCCCCAAGTGATCTTGGGAATAATCAGGGGTTTGTTTAGGGATTTGGGACAAAATCCTTAACGCAACCCTAACAAGTGTAACGGACTGAGAACTAGTTTACACGTATAACGAAAACTTCCCGGAGTTTAACGCAATTCCTTTGTGTTAGGTACTTCACGTAGCTTATAAATACGGAGTATACTGGCTCACATGTGAATAGACACATTCTCAACAACCAAAACACTAATTCACCCCTAAACTGAATCCCTAACTGGCTCTAGTAGGGTAACTGCTCATAATATGTTAACATTGCTGGAAATATACGGTTTGTTTCCAAACCCTGACGCGTTCTTTCAGTTTGATGTCTGCTGGGACCATGTTTCGGCTGCTCTTCAGGAAAGGTGTTTCACATTGTTAGTGGACGAGGGTCAAGCGCATCCCACTTGTCCACTACAAATTGGTGAGCTCGACTAGTAATTCGCTTTCTTTCAGCACTTTTGTTTCGCGCCTTTCCTTTTGTTGCTATCACGCCGCGGTGTACCCCCATTTGCGAGCGTCTCTGGTTTGGTTTACCATTAGAAATTAGTAATCTTTTGCTCAACTCTTTCTTCCGGCGCATTTTTGCCTGCACTCCTAACACCAGTTGGTGAGTCCGTTCCGTTCTGTTCAGTCGTCCTACCCTTTACTGCGCGTGTTTCTTTTCGCTGAACCCCAATATAAGCAGGTCCATAATCGCTGTGTCGTTATTGGTTTTATTATGCGCGTCGTCTATTGTCGTTAATCTTAAGTGTATCCATGTTCATATTTCACACTTTTTTCCCATAATGTTTTTTGCGCGGAAGCAGGTTATACACAGGTACTGTTATCCGCGGTCTTACATCGTCTTACAATCCATACCCATCCCGTTCCCTCAGTTGCCAACAGCGCGTCTAACGATGTGTAAGTATTCAACCTGCACGTCTAACCAGGCACAATTTCGGCGCCATCAAACTGCGAACCTACCAAGCCTAAGCATTTCCGTAGGTTTTCGGTAGTTTTCACTTGCATGCGTTCCACGCACCGCCTGTTTAGTTGTATAGCTGCAGGTTTCAACTCATTCGAGATCGCTTCCTTTGCACGCCGTCGTCACTAATCATCCATACGGTCATTTAGCGCCTCCGCGGAAAATGTCACCGTCCGATTCGCGTGGGTCACCTCGCACATCTACCTAACAACGTCCGCCAGCCTAACCTACTTTATACGGGACTCACCAGCCAACGCGGCCTCACTGACCTACCTTGACTCCAAATCCTCTCGCCACATTGCGGTCGACACACTGACACAGCATCTGGCCTAGTTTAATGCTCACGGGTCACCAAATCTGGCAGCTCTGGTTTCATTCGCCATCTATCGGACATTTTTCCAACGCTGTAGCTCTTACAGTTGTAAGCAGCACGGTAAACACCTCGGATTGAAAGTCCTCACGGCTCGAACCACTAACGTTTGCCACAGCACCATTCTTCGATAGGTTATTCCCTCACGCGATCATGTATCTCAACATCCATTCATCAGTTTATGGCACAGACTGTTTATTAGAAGTATCAGCGTGCTCTTAATGTTATTTACGCCGCAACATTCTCAATATTCAAGACCGGCCCAGAGACAATCTCTGTCGCTCATTCATGCGAGTGCAGTGTCAGCCACGGCGCATCTCAGCCGGTATCGGACCCTGCGACGACGTAAGAACTACCTAACGCCGGTACTGTAAGACGAATACGACTAGTATCAAGGTCCTCACTGCATGGTCATTCTTGTTTAGTCATTAGCACACAATCACACTCGATCTCCGCCGCCCATTTGTTTTTGCAGCACTATATCGGAAGCTTTACTAGGCCGTATGAGATTGCTTGCGCACGTTTGCAAGGAATCATCCACCTTGTTTATGCAAACCATGGATATCTCTAGGCTAACACCATTTCACAGTAAGTGATTGCGCGGATAACACTACCGGCGCCAAACCTACGCTATCGGCTTTTTAGTGCGTACGTGCACTGAATTAACGTTTTCTCAGGTGTACGCAGAAATACCAGAAGCGAAGTGAAAATACAAATAATTGTGAGACCGAAAATATATTATGCGATAGTTACAAATCGTCTCGATCAGCGCTAGACGACACCGATACGTGAAATAGCAAGGGAGGCTAAGGATCCGACGGCCGAGCGCGCGAGCAAGCCGGAAAAGATGTGTGTGGCGCGCTTACACCGACAAGCATGCAAACGAACGAACGCGATCTCATGCATTAGGCGGATGGCAGGCAAAGATCCTTAAGGTCCTATGTACAATGTGAGCTAAGATTTTAGGAGGGATTTTACATATCGTACAGCAGACAGACCAGGGGTATCTCCAGGTCACTACAGCTTCACTTCAGTCTGTCTGGCGTCAATTCACACGACCTGCCTGAGAATACTTGTCAGTTTAGACATCACATACTAGTCCTAGGCGTTGTTATCAATTTATTTATCGGTTTTTAACCTATGCGCGTTTATTGAGTAGAATAATTTTTGCACTAACCGGTCTAGATTTGTACGTTGGGTTCCAACACTTTTACTGTGTATCATCGGAACATGACCTACGTCACTATAATTTGAGGGAGGTTTGTTTTTAAAAAAAAGTTTAAAAAAAACATTCCAAAACCCTTTGAAAACCGATAAACCGTTCATTTTTTCCGAGTGAGTTGTACATTTCTTTCAGGCTGCTCGCTCCTCGTATGTTATTCTATATTTCAGACATTTTGGAACGCTTGAACATGTTTGCTAAACCTCCGAAAAACTAGTCGGAAGACTAGTCAACGGATGTCCCCTCAAGCTCCCGTCTCCTAGCCTACAACGGACTTTTTATCCTGATCGTATTTGTACACCTTGCACTTTTCTTCTTTCAGGGTTTTCGCTTTGTAGAAGCCTAGTGGCCTAGAAGGAGGTACAATGATGCTACCGACGTCGAGCCTCTGTCAGCACCCAACTGGCATACTCCGACTGCATCGTTGTGGACTAAACCAGCTAGCAAATCGGCTCGGGACAATCCCACCTGCCATCCGCTCTGCGCCCCATATACACACATTCATTAGGCCTCAGCACGCATCATCACCGGTGTGGCTCACGTCTCTCTTCTCATGTGAGGCTTGCCACACCACGGTAATCATTCATACAAACGTAGGCCATCGTCGACAGTCCTACATGTAATGGCTCGACGACGTGGGAAGTATGCATCTTCCTCAGCTACACGGTCACACACCAGTCTGTGCACTGAGCTCAACAGTTCACACTATTTACACATTGGGTTAGTTTCACCCTAGACTGGCACAGTAGCGTAAGGAGGGGAACCTTGTGGTATTAGGTCTTTTGTGTATGTATTCATGGTATCGGGAGTGCCATGAACAAAACAATAAGGGATTGGCCGACACGTCGATACCTCCGGTTACATGATCGAAGGTTGCCTACCGCCACCCTTCTGGGAGGAGGCTTGTGTAGTGACCAGCGATCGTGTAGCTTCTCTAAGGATCCCCGCTGCAACCATGTTTTATTGCTTGTCTGTTCTGTACGCATGATTCTGTGTACGCCCACTATAGGAGGCCTGCTATGAACTCGGTGCCACTTTTATGAGCCGTGCAAATAATTGCACACAGCGAATGTTTGCTCCTCTTCTAACGACCCATCTATTCCTCCATTATTCAAGGTCGTTTGACCTGGGCCTTTTTGAGCGTTGTTCTGTAACGCATTTTGCTATCGTGTGGTTGACGCAATCTTGGTTTTCGTTTGAGTAAGTTGTGTGCATGACTTACTGGGCCTCTGGATCATGTTGCTTCGGTTTTTGTTACCAATCCAGATTCTCGCTGTGCTCCCGTCCTTCAGAGGGACACTGTTCCTCGGTGCTTCCACTCCGTCGCGCATTAAAGTTCAACGCACTCGAAGTTCCCACGCACTTCTCTCTCTGCGCGCTTTTGAGTGTCGCCAAATGGGCTGTGGCCCACGTCGCGCTCCTCTTCTTTCTTCCCTTGGTTGCTGGGACCATGGTCCCAGACTAGGCTAGAACTACCCTGCTAGCACCAATGAGGGATTAAGTTTAGGGGTGAATTAGGGCTAATTTCGGAAAAGTTCAGGGGTCGATTCTTCCGACCAACAGTGTTTTGGTTGCTGAGAATGTGTCTATTCGCATGTGAGCCAGTATACTCCGTATTTATAAGCTACGTGAAGTACCTAACAAAGGAATTGCATTAAACTCCAGGAAGTTTTCGTTACACGTATAAGCTAGTTCTCAGTCCATTACACTTGTTAGGGTTGCGTTAGGGATTTTGTCCCAAATCCCTAACAAATCCCCAAGTGATCTTGGGAATAATCAGGGGTTTGTTTAGGGATTTGGGACAAAATCCTTAACGCAACCCTAACAAGTGTAACGGACTGAGAACTAGTTTACACGTATAACGAAAACTTCCCGGAGTTTAACGCAATTCCTTTGTGTTAGGTACTTCACGTAGCTTATAAATACGGAGTATACTGGCTCACATGTGAANAGTCTAACGGGTTGATAGAACGCTTTCATCGTCAGTTGGAAACAGCCCTCTGTGCTCAGTCAAACCCCACCTGGCAAGAGACTTCAGCCCTAATCCTTCTTGGGCCCCGTAACACCGCCAAGGTGGACTTGAAAGCCACTCCTCCTCAGCTCGTCTACGGTTGTACCCTACGTTTACCCCACGAGTTAGTCTTTTTCCACAGCCAAACCTGTTGATCGCGGAAAGTATGTAGTTTGCTTAGAGAATCAAATGCGACACTCTTGTCCAGTTCAGCCACGGGTGTGGTCGTCATCGGTGCATTTGCACGAGAAGCTTTCTTCTTGTTCTCACGTCTTCATACGCACAGAGCAGTCGCAGGCCTCTGCAGCCACCATATACAGGTCCTTTCCGTGTGTTGCAACGAAGCGAAAAATCTTCTACTGTCGAGCGTGATAGTAAGCGTGACGTTGTTTCAGTTGATCGGGTCAAACCCGCCTTCCTTGAGGAAGATGACATCAATGTCTTACCCACACCTGCAGCTTCGCCATCCCGTTCCGAACATACGCTAAACACACCGGACATCAACCCTGTACCTTCCCCTCCATTGCGTGACTGACATGGTAGACGCGTCCAAATGCCTATAAAGTTTGCTGAATACATTAGTGTTTCATATATTTAACTCGTTCTTTCGTAACAACTGTCCTGTTATTATAATGTTGCCAATTTTTTTCCCTTCGCATACACTAACACATTTCTCCGAGTTCTTTTCCAACGTAATCTCAGCTAAGTTGGTGCAAAGCGATAGTCAGTGAATGGGGAGGTACAAGGTCCCCAGTACCATATCGATGGTTAACGGCTCGTCAACACGGTGAGCTTGTCTTTTTTTATACCTAAAACAGCTATTTCACTGTCCATTCAGTTTTAGATTACGTGGACTTGGTGCAATGGAGAGACAACTCCGGAAGGCTATCGTTCATCATTGAGTAAGCCTACCTCCCCCTTGATATACAGATTGGGAATAACACAACGTTTCGAGCAAGTTGTAATACTCAACGTTTCAACCACCTCGGGTGGCCTTCCTCAGGGGGGTTGGGTAGCCCGCTGCGATAGATATGCACCGAAGACTAAATAACTTAGATAATCTAAATAACGGATTCAACGAACGCACCTTTGGTCCGCGACCGACCTTCTTATGGACTATTCCCTCCGTTATTCCCCTGTGTTTCTTACCAATTGGACATTTGCCTAGCAATAGACATTACATTTTAGTTACTCTTTTATCGTACACCTGTTGTGTAACGAAGGCCCCCGCTTACCTTAGTGGCCTTCTGGGGGAGCTTTGTAACGACCTCTTAGAATGGCTTAGCATTTGTTGGTATTTTGTTGTGAAATTTGACACTTCCGATCGAGGCATGGTTGTTTAGCCCAGTGGTATGTCCTATTTCCGCTAATTGGAAATTCTTCACTTTTCCGTTCCGCGCGCTATACACAGGACGTCTGCTGGCTGTATGGTTGATTTTTCTTGGTCGTGGCAATATACATGGGTTACTCACCGTATCTGGAGTGAAACTGTAGGAGATTCACACACAGTGGGAGTTTGACCACATCCTATCACGTTAAGAATTGATGCAAAGGCTAAATCAAAATGTGACTTGTGGTCGCTGGTCACTACAACGGGACACCCAAGCTGGGCAACCCAACATTTTAAAAATGCTAGCGCAACGACCAATTTGATATTGGTACAGCTTCTGGCCAACGTGTAAACCTGTCTACGCATTTTAAGATTTGCGTACATTCATTGGAGGGTGGCCATGGTCCGACCAGGTCAACATGCACATGATGAAAACGTTTATCGGGGGCTGCACACCTCCCTAATGACACGCTTGTGATGATTAGTTCTAGATCGTTGACAACGTGTACACGATTTGGTCCGCGTACGGATTCCGCGATTGACACTGTGCCAGGCAAAACACCTGGTGACTATGTTGACTGTTAAGCGTGTGCCTGAATGAAGCATGTTGTGCAACGTATCAGAAATTCGGCGACGGAAATTTAACGGAACAGCCGGGTGAGGGACGCCTTGTGAAGTATCACAAATAGTCATCCCTTCGGACGAATTCATGGAGGCGCGTTGTAACTTGATGGAAATGGACCAACTGAGTTGCTCCATTTCCGGATTGTCTACCTGTGTCGCCACAGTCGCTGCCAGATCAACTGAGCTACCTGCCGAACTCGTTGTAGCAATAATGCACTAAAGAGTATCGTCGACTGCACTCGAAATACCTTAAATGTGACGGATATCGGTCGTGAACTGAGCGATATAATCCAGCTGTCGGGCCTGTCTAGGTGAGTGCCTGTCAGATATCGGCCGTAGGGTGTATGTTAGCAGCTTGTGGTCTGTGAAGACGATAAAACCTCTGCTGTTCATCGTTAGTGACCCGTTATATGCAACCACCACATCTGTCAATAGTGTTCCCGACCCTAGATTGCACCTCCCGACGCAAAATATAACGTCGTTTAAATGTGGGGCAAGTACTTCAAGAGAAAGTCGTGGTAAGCACTGGGTCACCAAGGTCGACTTCCAATTACGAGCCTATATAGTCTGTGAAGAGTTTTTCGGCCGCGAAAATCGTTAATCTCCTTTGGTGCTTCTACCGCATTTTCTAAGCAACGCATCTGAGTGTCATAATGTATGTACTATTAAGTCCTCGTTATCTTGTCAGAATACGGGCGTGACTGGGTCAGGTCTCAAGATCACTGACATAGGGCTTAAGCCTTTCCATCTGCTACTGGGTCTGCCGCGATAAACGCTGACATATTCGAAGAGCAGACGTGAGATGGCTGTAAGCAGACGGAAGCATGCCTCGGTCTGTGGTATTCCTTAACCGTATTTCATAGGCAACAAACAGCGCTCATGTGTACGGAGACACCGTCGTATAAGAGGATTACCAAAAGATATTTGCATAGGACATGTGTTACGAATGGGGAAATTGAATCAGCTCGCCAACTTATCACCTAGGGGGCCTAGACCGGTTGTTTTAAGATCCTCACAACCCCTCCATCGTGATCAACTGCTTGTGAAATCAGTGGACATAGAGATGAAGTCAAATAACAAATTTGAAACCCTTCTCAGATTCGTCCAATTCGGAGACTCTGTACACCGTGCGCTCCCTCCAGTTGGCCCTCGCCCTGTTACAAACCAGTCACTGGCGAGTACACACAGTCCCCTGTGTATCTTTGGTCCCTTAATGCAGCACCACAAATATTTCCTCGCTTGAGGTGTTAAATTCAATCCTAAGCGGTATTACGCTTATGCCCAATGTGAGCCCACGATTCATTGGGAAACAGGTAGCCCCTAGGTCTCCGATAGCAGCTTGCTTACCGGTGCTTATGAGAAGATGGAACATCTGGTGTTGCACTTCACCAAAGCCCACCGGAAAGACAATTAATACTACCCTACCCCAAATCTATTTACTGTACTAGTCGGTGAAACGACATAAAGACATCACACTTCATGAGATGGAGAAAATACCGCAGAAATTGAATACCCACAAAGCTCTGGAGCTAGTGGATATTCACACGGCTATCATCCGCCTGCTGTCCGATATATATTTCATCCCAGTAGCCAGTCTCCTTAGTCAACCTGTTAAAGTAGGTGGACCTGTTCGGGATTGGTAGGAGGCTAATGCCGTAGTTCTACACAAAGGTGGGGACAAAGTCACCTAACATCTATCGACCAGTTAGTCTCACTTACATTCTACTACAAGTACGAAACTAAGATTACAAATAAGATTGATGGGTATTTAATAAAAAACACTTGGATGCAAATCAACATGGATTCTTAAAAAGTCTTTTTCGTCAGGCTTGTGTTTTCTGGGTGAAATAATAGAGGGGAAACTCTGGATGCATATTATCTAGACTTCACTAAAGCATTTTAGTCGGTTAATCACCGATTCCTATTACTGAAACCGGAGCATTATGGGATAGCACCGGTTGTCGTTCGATAGATGGCGGATTTACTCTGCAACGGGTTGTTCAAAGTCCTCGTTGGGGATCCGGTTCACAAGTACACGCACAGGAATTCATTCTTGGACCACTTTTCTTTCTGGCCTCCGTGTCATCTTTGTGTTACATTTTTTAATTATTTTGAGGCCGTCGGAAATGCAAATCTGGATGTCGTCCAGTCTGACTTCGTGAAGCTTTTCGATTAATCAGCCAAGTGAGATTTACTCTTCAGCCCAGAAAAGTGCCTGTATTCCATCAAAGACTAGCAGGTCCACTTGAAGACGCCTCCCCACGTAAAATAACTACGTCTCTATTCAAACATTCAACATCAAGGTGCCTACACCTTGCAAACAAACAACCGAGCTGCAAGTGAGAGTAAGGCGTCATCAGCGAGACAGCTTCCTTACGGCTTTCACTGACCCGCATCATTAAATGCACTCACTTCACAGAAGACTCGGACAAACAACGACAACATTCACGCCACTGAGCTCGATTAGCCGCCATCTCACCTAGAGTCTCCAACCACCGACTCTGTGAGTCGCGAGGACCCCA
>QNGE01004281.1:37521-55081 GCA_008508345.1 Paragonimus westermani
GGTTTATACTGCGAGACGGCCGATGCAGTATGGAATTGTTGATGTTGTGAGGATTCATGGTTGTGTGTGGGCTGAGATACTGCCAGGACGCGCAGAACTAGACAGGAGAACGATTAGGGTTCTCAACCAAAGCCTTCGGCTCATAAGCCTGTACCGCAAGGCAGCGGTTGGGTGGCAGTGTACCAGAAATGGTACGTTTTTCGGGAAGAGATGCCAACCATTTTCCAACCCCCACATGGAGGAGCAGGAGACTGTGGTTTGTCAGACCTCTACCTGTTGGTCTGCCTAGTATGAGTATGAGTAACTCTGTCCAGTTTAGCCCGAAAGGTCATTGAGATGCGCAAGCCTTCACACTACGTCAAGCTCCAGTCTCACCGTGACGGTATGCTATCCGTTTTTCGTGTGTATATTAGTTTGCATGTGAATCGCATACTTGGTGTGTTTTTATGTACCTCTTTGTATTTCTAGACAGCCGTATGTAGGTGTGTGTCCTGTTTGTGTGAAATATTGTTACGAAACCTTCCGTAGTAGATATGGAGTATTAATTGGACTTACACAACGCTGTTGAGCATGTTTCGAATAAAGGGTTTTCAACTAGGCTATCGCTTATAGAGGTGCTCTGGAGATGGACTCGCGTGATATTGCACTGTGCCCACATCTTCACTGTGGATTGTCGGACTTCATTCTCTTCCGCTTACTATGTCAGTTTTAGTCTCATATGTTATTATCCACAGACAATCATCCTTTTTCTTCTTTTCACATCTTGCTAGCTCTTGGCGGTTCCCTAGACATTACCCTTATAAAAAATAGTCACTCCCTTGATGTCTAACTCTATTTCATATATAATCGTGTGATAGCAGGAAGCCCATGGTGAACGGGTCACAAAACTATCCCCTTGGCCGAAATAAGAAGGTAATGACATCAAACCCATTTGTAAATATTTTTTGTGAAAAAATAGAAAGGACGAGCACGTGCCTCCTTCCCAAGATATGCAAAACTGGTCCTGCCAGATGGTGTACTAGGAAATTAGTCTGTCGACTTCTACATCCTCCCCCATGTTGCTGACTAATGTACATCTCCGTAAGCTTATGTATCTCCATTTGTTAGTCAGGGATTTTTAATAGATTGAGCTGTCCTTGGACAAGTCGCTCGCTCTTTATCTACCAGTTTTATTCATCCACCACTTTGGTTTTGGCGTTTTTTGAGGGACATCTTAAACGGGTGCCTTGTGGGAGTAAGTGAAGAATTAGAAGTGTATCCGGTTTTTCACTCATAAGTAAGCTTTCGCACGTGCGCAGTCTGCAAACCGTCTTTTCAGTATACATACAATACAGTACTGCTTCTCTTGATAGTTTGCAATCGAAATTATTGCAGAAGAATTGAAGTTACAAGAATGTAATGCAGAGTACTGATGGACCAGTGTCGTATTATTGGCTGTATGTGAAATTGAAGATAGGCATTTATGTGACCACTTGAGTACGGCTGTCTCGGTTCCATTTTGTTAATGGGCATGGATGATTGGTTATGAGTTTTCCCTCTCGCTCACTTATGTACAAGGCTGGAATCCTGTGCTTATAGGTTACGGTTATCGGGCAGACGAAGCCTGAAGCTGGATCCTCAATCAAAGTGCGGGAAGATGTTACCTACTAGTGTAAGAAACTGGACTATCAGGTCACTAGTCGACACGTCTTATGCACTGAATTGAAAAAGATCCAACTGACACTTCGCTTCGCTCGCCATCTCCGTGGACGTTAGCTACCTTTCAGGCCTTGTCTTGTGAACCTAGCGGATGTAACGGTCAGCATGTTACATCTTTTACGATTACATTGACATTGCTTATCTATTCTACACTTTTAATCACTGCTAAGACTTTTCCTTATCCAGAACATTGGACTAGTTGAGAACGTTCAGGGTGGAGCTACCAAGAGTGCTAGGAACGACAACCTTGTTGCATGCGTCGAGGCTAGAAAAACTGAACTTGTTTAATTTAGAATGCCGGCGTATTCGTGAAGACAGGATACTTTTCCGCAAAATTCTGCACGATCCTAATCACTTCTGCACTAGCCTGCCAGTCCTCAGCGTAAAATCAACCTTAATGAAGCACCCTCTGAAGTTGGAAAGGAAGTACAGTAAAATTGACTACCGGAATTTCTCCTTTTCTGTTCGATTACCTAGGTGTTGGAGTGTCCTTCCTGAGACAGTTGTTACGGCACATCCACTGATGAGTTCGTACGATTATTCGACAGGTTCACATCCCAGTACAGTTTTTGGTTAACGGCCATCCCTGCATACTGCAGTACATTCGTTCTGTTACTGACAATACGCAGTCCATATAATGTATATCAACAGACGTACAACTAAATAGTTCTCCAGCAGTCACCTCCTCCCTGCCGTTTTCACATTTCTTCATTTATTACTGTTATTCGTTTTTTTAAACAACCCACCTTCCACGACAGTCCTCCAATGTTTATGGGGTGGTGTGTGCATGATTGTCTACGGTCTAGGTCTTATGACAAATTAACCTGATCTTTCCTACCACCTGGGCATGGTGGTCAGGATTGCGTGCTTGTTTGATCCAGCGGATTATGCCAAATAGGACATCGGTCCTTGCAAATTCAACCATGTCAGATTGGCCAAACAGCCAGATAAAACACAGATGCACTCGTTGTGCATTGTGCCAGCGTGTTGTGTTTTTCTTCTGCCTGATGTTTTTGCTTGCCTGATCCAGCTTCTTGCCTGTGACCTGTATGTGTCTATAGTAGTGTCCTATACCTGTCTTATGTGAGCGTGTTTATGTGTGGATCTTGAGCCTTCGTGTCGCTCTTGCTGGTGGTCAGTGGTGTTGCGTTTATGGACGTGTGCCACTCGCTGCCTTGCATTACAGACTTGAGCCCAAGGTTTCGGCTGAGAGCCCTACTCACTCTCCTGCCTAGGTCTAGGCGTCCGGGCAGTATCCAAAGGCCACATAAACCATGATTTAAAAACATAAATCGAATACCATACTGTATCGGCCGTCGGCGGGATAAACCGGGTCGCCCTGTTTGCTGTTTGCCGCACGGTGGATAGGCGAACATATGCTACTGGCAAACTCTTCTCCTCCCTCTCCCCTAATGACCCTACTAGCACGAATGTTAGAGCAAGCGATGCTCATTCGAGTCTCAGTAACACGACGATCAATCCGAGACTTGCCGGGGATGCAAGACGCTTTCCGCTGGGACACGTAATGTGCACACTGCTGGATCGATGCTGCACCACAAGACGGCCAGAACGCTTAATCTTACTGATCCCCATAGAACCGAGCCACTATAGCATCGTCGCGGCAGCCTTCGGTGGAGAAAGGCTTGTATATCAAAGTATACTCCGAAAATCAGGTGCTGAATAGGTTACCCATCAGACGGTGCTCAAGAGTATGATGTCTGTTTCGCAGTCATTGTTCGTACCAATGCCTTGATGATCGCAAGGCATCAGCCCTCGAATCATGTCCATGCGCCTGTGATTCAGTCGAGGTAAGTTCGTCACATTTGTTAGTGTTCGTGGTCTCGCTATGGACCGGTTCTCTGATCAAATGCCCACCACAATCTGGTCGGCACTGGTGAATGACTGACTGTTTGTTCTGGGTGACTTAAACGCTCGAGTTGGACGCGACTCGGTAGCCTGGTCGGGAGTCCTCGGACCGCACTGCATTGGTTCAGTCAAGGAGGACTGTGTATTACTCATGAGCTGGCTATCAAACACCCGATTCAAGCAGAATACGAGCAACAGCACGGCATAGACTCGCTTATGAATTGGCCGCTGTCATTTGCATGATTGCGTGATTGTGTGGCAGTGCGACGTTCGTGTAGTGCATATCACGTGAGTGATGTGTGGTGCTGAATGTGGCACCGGTCATAAACTGGTGAAGACCACATTATTTGTCTACGTATACAAGGCTGTTTATCGCAGATACTACGGACAGCGACAGAAGTTGGATGTCAGAGGGTTGGAGAACTACAAGACGGGGGCTGCTTTACAACGTGCGTAGCCGCTCTTCCAAAAGATGCTCTTGTATGCACCGCCCCCGAGGGTGTGTGGCAATAGCTGAGAAAAAAACAGATCACGGCAACATGCATCGGGACGACCGGTATGGAACGCCAGAAACGTCCGGAGTGGCTCGGTGACAACAACACGGTTATCATCAACCTGATACGAGAGGAAAAAAGTGGGGTTTGCTACCTGTAAAATTAGCCAGGACAATGAAGACAAGAGAGTGGCATTCTGGAGTACTCGGCGTCAACTGGTCGAACGTTTTCGTGGACTCAATGATGGCTGGTGGATGGGGTAAGGTGGGTGGATACGGGGCTACGCCAATCGCCGACAACACAAGCAGTTCTACGATTCGCTTGGGGCGATTTTCGGTCCATCCGTCCAGTCTGCCAAAGCACTGGTTGGCGTGGACATTCGTTGTTCGTGCACCCAGCTGGAGGGCATCATGAGTCTGGTGCATACACTTTGGCGGCACGCCAAACCTTCCTGCTACCGTTGATTGAGTGACCGTGGACGGCCTGCCGCAAAAAGCCGTCAAACCTTCACTTGTGGTTGCCCCTGATTTGCTAGAGGTGAAGAGAGCGACTGGACAACTACGCAGCGGGAGTGCTACAGACGAGGATGGATGGCCAAGTGGAATGCTGAAGAACGGCAGCTGGGCATTGGAACCCACTTTGCCCCAACAGGTGCATTCCACCCGCTAGAAGAAAATAATGTCGCGAGAATTCAAGTGTGTTCTCATCGTACCTCTGTTTAAAGGACGGCTATCGAGACATCGGTTTGCTAAGCTACGCATGCAACGTTTTTGCAGGAATCCTCTTGAACTGACTGAATGCGGACGTTTTGGAGACCAATGTTCCTGAGGAGCAGTGCGTGTTCCGGCGGTGCTTGGGAGTTTTGGATGTCCAGATAAGTCCGTCAGTTTGATTAGAATGCTGCATGTGGGGGTAAGGGCGAAAGTATAATCATGTAGTTCGACCTCGGATGATTTTGAAAATGTCACTGGTGTGAAACAGGGTTGTATCCTAGTTTCAACCCTCTTTGGTTTATATTTGACTGCCATGCTAACAGTTACTTTTCAGTAATCGGCAGGGATGAGTAACGTACGGATGGACGCCAACTGAACATTCGATATTTCCTTTCTCTTAGCCTTCTCCGAGCTAAGGTGCCGTTCCTGCACGTACGTTTGTGGTTCCCATCAATGGAGAAGTTGTCGATAGCTGCGTGGACTTCTGCTACTTGGGTAGCTATCTATCCAAAGGTCTGTCCGCGAACCGTGAGTTACGAGCTCTTGTGGCGAAGGCTGGTATTCCTTTTGGACGTCTTGACAGACGTGTCTGGAAGAACCACAGTCTGAAGATGGCCACTAAGCTTTGTGTCTACCGCTCAATGGTGTTGTCTATACTGCTGTACGACAGCGAAACTTGACAACTGCGGTGTGAACGTCATTCGGGAAACTGGCCATCGGTTGTCCCAGGTATTACAACTTGCAACAAAAATGTTGAATTTTCGGGTTTCTGAAATCTTTTACATTCACTGCATCCCGTATATCTATCAAAGCGGAACTCGTTAGTAGTAACCATTAAAACTCATGTCTTCTCAATGTAAAGTGGTCAAGCATTCTAAGCAACTTATGCCTTAGTGCTCACATGTACAAGATTGGTAATCCTAAAGCGCATGCAAAAGGAAATAAATTCGGCTTAAGAATATAGAGGAATAGGTATCGACCGTACATTACACAAAAATTACAACTGTCTTCGAGACGCCCTAGACAATACCTCTACGTAAGATTAACACTATATACTGAGCATCCAGCCATCAAACTCGCCAGCAAATGGGAGTTGTTTGTGGCTCCGTTGCCACTCTTAAGCCAACATAAATGCAAAAACGTAAGTACATCTTGGGCAAACGTTGTGCAGTCACACTGGCAGGCTACTTCTGGAGAGTTCTAAGAATACATTGTTTACTATGTATCCACCATCCTACATTTGGAAACCTCTTCTTAAGAAGGCGAAAACTTGCTACACACTTTTATTTAAAGCCACAGCTGAAATGAACCCAAAGCAGTTTGTCCAATGTCAGGGTCTTATCGGATCTAGAACATCTTGCATTCTGGCAAGACGTATGCAGGACACAATCCTTAATGAGAGAGAATACCGACACTTTGTGGTGAGTAATACCCCCATTTCTAAGCACGTGGTTTGAGACCTGTCAAAAAATGAAGCACGTCGATATCCCTAAGTTGTTGAATCGAGTTCAAGTAGTCGTCTGGCTTCGTCGTACCGCTTCACACCCTACTACACTAGTGATCCCTCCGGAGGCATGAACGCTATAAAAGTTGACAGCCAACTCGATAACCCAGTGATTTGGTGTTGGATCTGAACAACTCCAATAACGTGTCTAAAAATTGAGCGATACCAATCCGGAACTTAACCGGATAATCTGAGCGTACGAAGAGATATTCACACTGAACCAAAAGGCACACTAACTCTTCAAATTATTTGCGCGTGAGGTGAACCAACTAGGGCAACACATCACCTACCAACTGGTGAAAAACACGTCGGCTCTAGACACACCCCGCTGGAACCGAAACATTGGTCACCTGTTGGGCATTCACGCAAATATGCCCTTCCCAAAGCAATATCCTATGAGCCACCCAAATGAGTTTCACGGGCGTGATGCGAACGACGTCTAGGTAATTAATCGAAAGGTAACACAATTCACCATCCGCAAGCGCGAAAACTCGAGACCAAGATCAAATTTTAAGCCCTCGTTTTAGTGTAATAATCACTCATGTGGTGCATCTTTTACCTCAAAGCGTAACCGGATACTCATTCTGAAATCCCTTGCTGCTTGCCCACATTCCACACTGCTTTCAAGACGAATACGCTTCTGAACACCATCCGCGACCACTGCACTTACGATCTGCCTGTGGGCGTGACAAATTCGCTTCAACCTTGCCCTTTTTCAGTGAATCCTGCGCTATGCAAACACCCACACCAGATCCACACTCCATAGTTCCATTTTCTTACCTTACCTTGTTGACGCTTTTTCGAAAGTTTGTCATGGGGTTAAACGCAAGTTACACCCCGATTGCCACCAATCAGCATGCCATAAGTGCATCAGACTAAGGGATGCTACTATAGTCTCTGAGCCAAGACGCCCCACCCGCTCTAAAATTGTTCACCTGCCTGAAAATGACGTTTCGAAAAAACCTCACTCAGTTTGCTGCTCTTGAATGCAAGTTCGCTTGTTGGTGAGCTGCAGAATTTTGTATCCTTCAAGATCCTAAGGACTCCTTTTTATCATTTTAAGCACTAAAGCTTCGTGCATCTCAGAAATTTCGGACACCAGTGGACGTTCTGTGTTCCGTGAAACTTGTGCCTCTGAACGCGGTGGAGGATATATAATATGATTAAAAGAAACATTTCTCCTCAATCATGTTTGACGAACCTTGTCTTGATGTGGTCGGTGACCCTTATGGCTCTTGGTGTCGACTGGCTATTTTGAGACACACTAAGATGCATCTACGCGCAACTTAACGCCCTTTAATGTGGCGCGATTAACCTTATTAATGTGAGTCGGAGGAAGAGGCCAGAAGCCATTTGTTCGTCTCAGGGTCAAGAGAGCTTTTTAACGTAGGTATGTACCTTGGGAGGAATACATTCAGCAGAAGGGGTTTGAAAGCTTCATGATGTATAAAAAAGCACGAAACGAAGCAATCAAGGTAGCAGGGAATGTTCGTCTGGTCTATGAGCTCAACCGAGCACGTGATAATAAACGGAAACCCGAGGTTTTACGGTTATGCTTAATCCAGGTCCTCTGTAAGAAAGGAAATTGGAACCACACTTTCCTGTAACAGGGGATTATATCGATCTACAGGGGCATAGCACACTTCCCCAGCATGGCTTTCTAAGGGATAGATCTTATCTTACCAATCTGCTGACGTTTTCGGACACTATCACAGAGATGCTAGATAGAGTAGAAGTGGTTGAGGTATGCTATCTAGATTTCCAGAAAGCTTTCGATTTTGTCAACTGCAGACTTTTGGGCTGGAAGCTACGAGAAACTGGAATATCCCCTAGAATCTGTGGGTGGATCCAGACGTTTCTATTTGGAAGGTCGTGTACAGTAAGAGGAGTACTGTCAGACAAAGTTCCTGCGATAGGTGGGGTGTCTCAGGAGTCAACCCTCACCCCTCTCTTCTTCCTGATATACATAAATGACTTGACGGACGACTTAGTTTACGTTACCTGTGTGCAAATGATATGAAGCTGGTTGGGAGTGCGTCGGACTCGGACTCTCTCCAGGAGGACATTCTGAAGATCTGCGAATGGACACTAAAGTGTGATTTATCGCTGTGTTCTCAAAAGTCACATCATCGCTAATGCTCTCCAGTCGCACCCCCCTCCCCCCAAGTATCTAAGGGGTGCACATGGGCAGACAGTGGAACTAGCAACTAAACATTAAACGAGAGACTTAGACATCCAAATCACGAGTACGTTTACTCCATCTGTCCTGTGTGCTGAAGCTGTGACAAAGGAACGGCGGGCGTTATATCGACTGAAATCCGCGATTACTAACCCATAACCAGCAGTGTTCACCCCACTGTACTCGGCCATAGTTCGCCCCCATTTGGAATATTGTGTCCAAGCTCGATCACCATGCCTCGAAAAGGATATGGCTGTCTTCGAAAAAGTGAAAAAGACTGTCACATGTATGGTATGGGGTATGAAGTGTCTGAGCTATTAAGATCGACTAAGTCTGTTGAACGTAATCTAGCTCGAACGCCTGAGGGTAAGAGGGGGGCTTATCGGAGTGTAAAAAAATACCCACCACACCGACACAAGTCCTCTGGCATGTCTGTTCGTGATGCGTCAGGATAGAGATTTGAGGAGTCAGGTTCATAATCAAGAACACAAGATCACGATTGGCTGTTTGTTCGTAACTTCTTTACGAACCGAGGAATCAAACTATGGAACAAATTGCCTGCAAATATTTTCGAAGCCTTGAACGTAGATGTATTCAAAAAAGAGCTGGACAAATTTCGGAACGACCGTTTCCCTATTTTGTACTAATCGAAGTGTGATTGGTTTTTGCCGTTCAGGGCAACCCAGGATTCGTCACTTCCTCTCTTTCATCTTTACCCTTATAGTACTACTGAACGCATTCGTATTGACAGAAAACACAGTGTGATCAATCTCCCGATCACGCCAGTCAAGCATCAAGACGTCAAAAGGCGCAGGTCCCCATCAAGTCCTGGATTTGAAATTGACTAATTATGCATCACCCTCTCTTCGCATCACAAACCAACTGGTGGAGATTTTAGCGTGCTCAACCTAATTTAGACTTCTTTCATAGCTCCTGCAATTCGAACTGAGTTTCTCACATGTATTCAAGTAATGAATGATGTTAGCATGTTTTAGTACCTAATCGAATGAACCACATCGTAGATCTTATACTAACAGCAGGTGCCTCCTCTTCCACTGCGTCTGTCTCGAAACAATTTTTAGGCGGTGGTCACAAAGTAACCAAATTCATATCTGATTTCAACACTGTTACAAATTCGACTGTTATACACTGTCTTCAAATCAGATCCGTTACGTGTGGTACGTTCCCCATTCTGCTCAGAACTTCAAAATGCATTGCATTTATCCCGACCCTTGGCCTTGGTGGAGTGATTGAAGTACCTGATGAACGTTTCCGGTTTTGCACCGATATCTTAGTTCGCGAGGATCAAGACATCTCAATGTGTGTGACGAATGCAGAATTCTCCCCCCGAAAAAGTGGGTCTTAAATAACGGCACCGGGGAACGCACGATTCCTCTCCAATTACGAAAACGCTCATGTTCAATAATACGGTGCACGAAACCGAAATGTCCCATTCGAGCGTGGTGAGACGTGTACTTAGGGGCAAAAACTCCACGGAGTTGACGGAACTGAGGAGACGCAGGAAAAATTTGATGGGTCCCAATATCCCAGTCGTAAATCTGTAGGACAAAACTACCGCTTGTGGTTCTGTAACAATCCGTAACTTTTTCAATTCACGTTTTGACGCTATTTCCTTCACGGACTACTCTAATAAGGAGCGGGATTCTAAGCCATGTTCCCATTGATGATGTGAGCATACGCTCGCAGTTAACTATCGTTGAACCATTTTATCATTCTGACCCTGGCAGTACCTATCCAGTTGCTTTCCAGGATGAAGGAGAGGAGGTTTATTTCCTCTTGCGCCATCTTTACATACTACTTTTAACCCCCAACTCCTTTCCGCTCCAGTGGAAAATACCTCTAACTAAACATCGTTATGAAAGTTGCCTATGGTAAGACGTTAGCAGCTACCGCGCCACTAGCCACGCTTTCATTCGCTTCACAACACGAAAAAATAACAATATCGCACTCTTGAAGTTTCATCATCACAAAATGCTGTGACTTCGTAGATTTAATGTTTGTTAGTGAAGTTGTGATGATGTTACCTCGCCTGGTGATGGAACGTTTTCAACCTGAATGCCAAGCTCGGTGAACATATCAATACCAAAACCATCAACCCGAGCTACGAACAACACCACCACTGTTCCCAACCATCGGATTGTTGACCAGTTTGTTCACATTGAAAGTCGCATCCGCAGCTCCTGCTGCTTTTGGGATAAAAACGAAGCAAATATCCTTATATGTGAGGTGTTCCTTGCTAACCTAAGACATTTTCAGCGACAGAGAGGCATCTATGTGAAGCTTAAGATTCACGTACCTGATGGCACTATGAGAGATGTTACTCTACGACTGCGAAGCTTGTCTGCCCAGTGAAAAAGATGGAAACCTTCTCGAGATATTTGACCACTAATGTCTGCGTTCGGTTGCCCACATCGAGTGACACCAGCGAGTAAACAACGAAGAGATTGGGAGTATTCGGTGGTGATCACCAAGCAACTTCCTTTACTCAATCACTAGATGGTTAGGCCATTCACTAAGGGTGTCAGCCAGTCTCCCACACTGAACACTGTTTACCAATGCCATGACCGACTGGCGTAGAGTGCGAGGTGCACAAATGATGGTCTGGTGTAGGCGAAATAGTCCTTCACTGAGGGGTTGGTCGCTATAGATTGGATTCGACCCGCGGGCTAGGGCCCTCGCGACTCACGGAGTTCGTGATACGAGTGTCTGCGTGAGATAGTGTTGTTTCATCAGGTTGTCTGTGAATTAAGTGCACTTGATAACGCGGGGCTGTGAAGGCCTTGAGGAAGCTGTCTTGCTGATGGTCAGGTTATTTATTCGCAAAGTGTAGACATCTTGTTGAATGTTGATGTATGGATGGTTGATTATAGTAGCTAAGTCCCCTTCTTTTTCTTTTCTTTGTTAGGGTTTGCACTTTTCTTCACGATTGTAATGCACACAGGCATCAGCGTGGATTCCTAATACATTCGTCTTTCTTTGGCTGATCGCTGGGCTGATTTATCGTGGCGACTTGACGGATGTTCGGAACACTTTGGTAGACGATTCCATTGGCCTAGCATAGGTGATTCAGCCGTGGGTGATAGGGGTTGTGAGGTTGATTACTATGTTGTGGACGATCCCTCGTAGGAAACCGAAATGGCTTTGGAGCTTATGTTATGGAAACACAATAAAACTCCCCGTTGGTGCCTTCTTTTTCCGGCTGTTTTCAAAAATGTTGGTGAATGGTTGTTAGAACCGGCAACGCTTCCTTTCTTTACAGGTCACTAAAAAGACGTTTGGTGATTAGTTTTGTCGTAAGTCATTCACATTTTCAGAGGAAGATGCCAGAGCATCATGTGACAACTTTGGAGAACATTTGTGGAAAACATACGGATCGTACTGAACCAGTTAGTTGATACGACCGGTCTGTATGGTGTCCACTTCGCGATTTCCAAATGTAACGTAATTACAATATTGAGTTTACCCTAACCCTATCTTTGCTGTTAAAGGCGGACTGATCGATCCTAACCTCATCAGCTTATAACACTGCTGTCGAGGTGTGCATGGAAAACCGTTTATGCTGGCTAAAGGGAGAGCTGAAGGTTCTTGTATACGTTTTCAAACGTGACCGTATCATAGTCATTGGACAGTTTGTATTTGCAGAATCAGCAACTTTTTTCCTTCGTTAAGCTTCACTATTTCTTGCCTTATCTTCGCTCGCTCCTATCTATTCCCTATACATTTGTGTCTGTTTATTTCTTCGCCACTTTATGTACCTTTGTCAGGACTAAAAACAATCTGAACCACAGTACTCAGGTGCTGCTCCAATTTGGAGTTTATGATCATTACGCTATTCAAGGTTACTATATCACAGTGATCGGCACGCATGTTTTCATTTTCTTCTGTTTAGCCGCATTATCTGGCTTTTTTTTTACCTTTTCGATAAAATGTTCATTCTAGAGTATTCGTTGGCACTGTCCGCGTGAACAACAGCCTGAGCCGCAGCGCCATCCGTTTGAACCTTTGGGCTTTTATGAGTGAATATCACATGAACGCTAGTAAGTAAACGCTAGGTTATTGTATGGATTATCGGTGGGATGCGGAAGTTTTTCAACCCTCGCTTTGTGCAGTAACAATAATCTCTGTCCTAATGAGTATATGTCTTTGGTATTGATATGTTCGCCGAGCTTGGCACTTAGGTTGCAAACGTTTCATCACCAGGCGAGGTGACATCATCAGTGCGTAAGNACTGTTCCCAACCATCAGAGTATATGTCTGTGGAAGCTACCCGATCGCACTGACGTTTGATGGCAGCAATACGGTCTTGTTTCTACTTAAGCCCGACAGCTTAACGACCGCCAGTTCGTAGATGTCTTGGTACATTGTACAACAGTAACTATTGAAATGTAAGTGCTGAATACGCTGTTTAAGCCTGAAAGTTGCAAACTCGCGGTATTCGTTCATATGCCAATGTAGTAAATATCAAGTGTTTTTAGTCGGTCTCGATTGTAAACATTGCTTTCCCCGTTTCATTGCAGTTAGATGATGCGCCAAAATGCACTGGCGTATACTATCGTTTATGTGCTTTGTCCGAAGACTCCGGCTAGTAAAGACGATCCTATGGGGTCTGGTTGCTTTCACTATCACTTGCATTTGCCTTTCTTTCCCTTACTCTTCTCTGCACTCCCTTACACATTCTATCTGTAATCTGGAGCCTTGTCCACTTCAACATAACGTGAACCTTTATCCTTTGGAACCACCTCCTGAATGGTCTCTTACTCACTATTTTCTTACATTTTCACAATCCCGCAAGACAAACACGAATGCAGATACGAAACTCCGTAGTGCTGTGAACAAATTATCACCTTCTGTTGCTTTTATCACTATCTCCAACGAACATAAGCACATCCGGAACGTTTTAGAGTACCTTTTTATCCCGTACAAGATTGTCCGCCTTGTAAAAACGAATAGCTGGAATAATTCCGAGATATTCTCTCACCTGGTGCAAGACTTATCAATCAGGCTAATAATTTTTGAGGATTTCGCCATATATACTGGTTTGCCACTGAAGCAACGAGTCTCTCTGGATATCTACTGCAGAGTCAATGAAATCGGCGTCGTTGGTTTTTTCAACGATGGACAAGCGTTCTCGACTGCCCCCGACTCCTTGTCGTTAGTGAGTTAAATATGTAATGTTTCAAATTACCCATATCCACCGTATGTTGATATGCTTCGTTATTTTTACGTGCCAACGTTTCATCACAATGAAGCTTTCTCTGTAAACCATATCCAGTTTTTGTTTTATGCACTGCAATGATATTGCCTACCTGTAGATTAGTTTCTGTCGTTCGATTGGTTTATTTTGATAATGTGCATGTGTGATAAGTCCGGGCTTCAGTGAGCCTGGAGGTACTTGCAACTACGCCCTTTGCGTTCTGCCAACCACATGGAAAGTTTCGGAGTCTCACACTTAACTTCGATTATCTACTATCGTTTATTTTTGAGGAGCAATTTACACAGCTTCGTTCAAACTACGAAACAAGCGGTGACCTCAAAATAAGCAACAAAAATGTGTAAAATGGAAACTCAAATCAAGCTGTCTGTCAAATGTATTGCGCTACCCGGATATCAACACTTGGCATGTCCTTTTACGAGAGTAGCTAACGTCGGTAATGCAGTCATCAGAAAAAGACGTATGAGACGTATTTGAGTGGCAGCAATCACTGCCAGGTCCTTCGCATGAATATATAATAGGTTTTCAGGAGACCAAGAACAGTCAGTAGGCATATATCACGGACTGTATAGAAAGGTAGTTCAAGTCGAAGCATTGCAGGTTGAGGGAAACATTATACCACAGAAAGAGATGATCACAGGAAAATGATAAATAGTTGGACATCGCAGCTTACGGTATGGAGGACCGACTGAATGATGGCATTACAACAGTCGGTCCCGTACTTCACAACCTTGTCTGTCCAAGCACACTGGCTTCTGTGGTCATCCACTATACTGATATCCAGTACCACAGCAACACTGTTACGACCCGTGATCACATCCGGCTTGATGAACGAGCTTGTCGTTGCTACTCGCAGACCCTCGAAGACTGTGTAACCTAGATTGCGCAGCCTTCCCGTCAGATCCTTGGCCACGCAGTTGTACCGAGCACGACTCACATCGTGGGCAGTCCACCACAATTGGAGAATATGAGCGAGGCTTTCGGGTTGACCACAGTTGCCACAACAGAAAACTGAGTGGTCACTTCGACCACCTTGAGAACTCCGGACCTTAGTTCGGAGAAGACCGCATTGGAGTTGGATGGCACGAATAATGTGGGGACCGTCCCATAAAGTTTCACTCTAGGTTCGGTAAATTACCCAATGACAATAATTCGGAAGACAACAAACAACGTAATACTATATATATATATATATATATATATATATATATATTGCCACGACCGAGGAAAAGGTAACTGTGCAGCAAGCAAACATCCTGTGTGTGGCGTGCGGAGCGTAAAAAGTGAGGGATTTCCAGTTAGCGAAAGTAGGGCATACAGTTGGTTCAAACAAATATGCCTCAATACAGTGTCAAATTCGACAAAGTACCAACAAAAATTAAGCAGTTCTAAGAGGTCACCACAATAAAGATGTGAGGAAAATGCGGTCTGGATTCAGCAGCTTACGACTGGAGGGCGAGAAACCTCCTGAAGACCACGGCGGTCTAGCGTGTGATAAAGCTTATCTATCCACGCCCCATGGGCTTCCTCCTTGTTCGTCACTACCACACCCTGAACGCGTACCGGCACATTGGTAGTGCCAAACTAATCATCTTGGGTCACGTTCCTGAGAACTGGACATTGACTGGAAAGCAGCCTCTCTACTCGTGATTTGTGCGAGATAGGATTGTTGGTGGGCAAACTCGGAATGCCTAGACCGCCCAGCCAAGTTGGGGGTGTGAAATGTAGCTGATTTGTGTGCCTTTGAGAAAGCGGGGCCATTGCCGAACAAAGTGTTGAATTGCACAGTCCATAACTGAGTGTGTTCCGCTGAACTCGGCTCAGAACTAGCGAATGACTCATCTTCGGGATCAGATGCTGTCCTAAAAGATGTAGGCGCTCTGGTGGTGTCATCCATCATCGTACGAAGTTTCAATCGGTGATTGGTGAGTGCTTTACTCTTCCAGGTGAATGGGGTACCCAGATAGGTCGCTGTGTCAGAGATGCTTAGTGAGCGGATAATGTCCGGCCGAACTGAATAGACTCATCAGCGATAGCTGTTGTGTTGTACTTACGATCGCTACGGATGATCACAAGTTTAGTTTTACACGTGTTAATCTTCAATCGGAATAAATCTAAAGCACTAGCGGCGGCTGCAAGCTCCTCGGATTGTGATGATTCGAAACGTACGTTCAACAAACTGTTACTAAGAGAGAAATCTGCGTTGCCAGAACAATAGGCTTTATTCAACTTGTGAACAAGCCATATAGCTGCGATGCAATATAGAGAACGTGATGAGTGAAGAATAATGTTGACGAAGGACAAGATACAAGTACATAACATTCACTCTCTCTAGAACTATGAGTACTGTGACGTAGGGATTATACCTCTCGGCTCCTCAGATCCTATGGTCTCACTGTTGTTGGCTTACAAGAGTTTCGTAGACGTCGTGATTATTTGAATCAGTACCACGATTATCCGAAACCCTGTATACCGTAGGAACCATCAGGTTTGAATCAGGCGTTTCACTGTTGTCTCCTTCTCCTTCGTTGGTCATTACACTATCTTCTGCAGCTGGTGTCAGGTTGCCTAAGGATACAGTGTCCTCATGGCCATCGAGGTGGCGGACGCGAGCATATGTCGGGTTACATTCTACCAACCCAACTTCCTCTACGTACGGATCATATTGCGACGTCCGGTTTTGTTTTCGGAGGAGGACTTTGTCGAAGTTCACCAACCAACTTGGTGAGGAGAGGCCCGTGGAAGCTCTACGGTTGTGATAGAACATCCGCTCGTGTGGAGTGCAATTGGTCGCAATGCACAGTAAGGAACTTATGGAATGGAGTGCATCTGGCAGCACAGTTCCCCAGTGTTTAACACTAAGGCTTTTATTTGAGTACCAACAGTATAGTTTTCCGTAGGGTACCGTTCAGACATTTAACTTGCCCGTTAGACTACAGATTATAAGCTGTATTGTGGCTGGTTGCGATACCCTTATTGTGGAGGAATGAAAGTAATTCTTTCGAGATAAAAGCAGAACCATGATCAGAATGAATGAATGTAGGCAAACTAAAAATGGGAAATAAACTTGTTAGATTATTGATCACTGTGGAGGAAGAAGTGTCAGTGCACGGATAGGCGAAAGAGAAGCGGAAAAATTCATCAATAGTTGTCAAAAAGGATTTGTTCCTTGAGGATAAAGGAATGGGTCCTTTAGAGTCAATGCTTAATCTCTCGAATGGTTCTATCAGAGAGGTGTGTGGCGAAGTGAAGAAGCTTAGTTTAGTGCCTGGACTCGGTGACCACTGGCTGACAGTCAGCCGACAGGTGTTGAAACGGAAATGGCGGAGCAACAGAACTAGCAAATATGTTGCAAAATGAAAGCGATGGCTGGGCCGGTAAAAGGTATTTCGACGCATTTGTGCCTTTTGAGAAGGTCATGTGCGCAGGTTGTTGAGAAGTGACAATTTAATAGTTTTATGACAGTTTGAAACGAATAGAAACGAAACAGTGACCGAGTGTGAAACTGGATGAACTAGCAGATGCCATAGTGATCCTTCGATAAGAAGAATGGATTTGTCATTTTTGTGCCCGAGCAACAGAATGAGGTATATTGCTTTCGGAACTAATTGCCTGTGTCTTTGAGGGCCCATAACCGAATACCTTTCAGGTAAATCTCAACGACAGCATCTAACAAGCACGCGGCAGCCGCTGCAACTGTGATGGGCGTGTAGTGGAACTCTTAACCGTGATAGCTTGAGTACGCACTAACAAATAACGATATCTCAAAGATAGTCAATGAAAAGGTCAAGTCAATGGATTGGATCTTTATTGTTGGGATTTTGGTGTACAAGCTTAATGCAGTAGCGCTCGTCTGGACCGTGTCCTGTCCTG
>QNGE01004282.1:3483-57634 GCA_008508345.1 Paragonimus westermani
TTGACTGCTCCAGTGAGCAAGGTGGGCAGGCATCGCCTGCCTGGCTGGGGTCCTCGTGATCACTCAAACCGCTGGTTAGAGACGCTATCCGAGAGAGCGACGTGTCGCAGTCAATGGCGTATCCACACCATCTCTAGTTCTTCCGCTCAGTATTCTTTTAGTGTTTGTCGACCTTCTTAATAACATTTCCTTCCATGATTATCCACGTCACTGTTGAGGCGAGCGGAGGCCCGAGCCACAGTACCTTTGGTCAGGCTCATGGCTGTTATGATTATGATTATGATTATGATTATGCAGGCAGCTTGATTAGCGCTTCGAACCGATCGGGATCTGGCCTCGCGGATCCTTTGGATATTTCTTAACCTAACAGACGGATTTCTTTGGCATCGAAAACACAGTTGTTCGATTTATTGTCAATCCGTATTTATCAGGTGCTTGCAGGAACCGACTGAGATTAGTTTCGTGATCAACTGCGTCTTTGACTGCTCCAGTGAGCAAGGTGGGCAAGTATCGCCTGCCTGGCTGGGGTCCTCGTGATCACTCAAACCGCTGGTTAGAGACGCTATCCGAGAGAGCGACGTGTCGCAGTCAATGGCGTATCCACACCATCTCTAGTTCTTCCGCTCAGTATTCTTTTAGTGTTTGTCGACCTTCTTAATAACATTTCCTTCCATGATTATCCACGTCACTGTTGAGGCGAGCGGAGGCCCGAGCCACAGTACCTTTGGTCAGGCTCATGGCTGTTATGATTATGATTATGATTATGATTATGCAGGCAGCTTGATTAGCGCTTCGAACCGATCGGGATCTGGCCTCGCGGATCCTTTGGATATTTCTTAACCTAACAGACGGATTTCTTTGGCATCGAAAACACAGTTGTTCGATTTATTGTCAATCCGTATTTATCAGGTGCTTGCAGGAACCGACTGAGATTAGTTTCGTGATCAACTGCGTCTTTCCCGCATATAGTAATGCTGTCAACATAGACAAACGTTCCCTTGAGCGTTTCTCGACGGATCAGCTCGTCCATCGCTCGCTGGAAGCATGCAACACCATTGGTCAATCCAAAAGGTATGCGGTGGAATTGGTATAGACTGTTGCACTCTTCAAATGCGGTACATTGTCTTTCGCTTTTGTTTATGGGGATTTGGTGATAAGCCCTCTGGAGGTCCAGCGTACTGAAAACTGAGAACTGCGAAATTTTTTCTACCATATCATCGATACGAAGGAGGGGATAGGCGTCTAGGTGGGTGAATCGATTAATAGTCTGGCTATAATCGACGACCATGCGACGTTTGTGGCGATCGTTGGTAGTGATCAACACTTGTGCACGCCACGGTGATCGCGAAGGTTCGATGATGCCGCCTTTTAACATTCTTTCGATCTCTGCCTGAATGAAAACCTCATCGTGGTGACTATGTCGTCTCGACTTAGTACGGATTGGATGGCAAAAGGGATCGAGCTGAGTGGAAAGAGAGGGAGTTGGAAGGGTAGCAGCAGCTAGACCACAGCGAAAATGGGGGCTGTACACCCTGAAAAGATATTTCCACAGATCTGTCGCTGTAAGAAGTCATGCCCTAATAACACGTCAGCGCACAAATTGGGAAGAATGGTCAATTAAACATCTCTGTAAAGTGTACCTTCGTGGAATAATGAAAAAATACAGTGGCCTTTGGTGCTACTGGTTATTTGTGTAGAAGCCAGGATAATTTGGTTGCTTGACGGCAGTCTGGTCCATTGATTTCGGAGTATGACCGCTTCAAAAACATAACTTTCTGAGCTCCCTGTGTCAACCAGTGGTTGTAAGGTTATCCCATTGATTACCACTTCAGTGATAGCCTTGGTAAGGCTCGCTGGAGCTGCAACAGAGACGACAGAGGAGGTGAGGAGCGGAGAAATTGATGTTGTTTGTTTCGGATCTGTAGCCGAGCGGTAAACCTTTTAGTAGTGGCCCAGTTTTCCGCGATTTACAGACCGAATCTCTGGCTGGGCATTTGTGGCGATGGTGTCGGTCATAGCCACAGAAGAAACAGTTGGTCCGGGCTGCAGCTAGTGTAATTTCGCAGTGACTGTCGGATTTCTCGACAGTATGTTGTGAGGTGTCGGTAGCAAGAACCAGCTCGAGTTCGCTATCCCCATCTCCTATTACGTAGACGAAAGACCCGAATCCACGTCCGAGTCCCTAAGCCCTGGTATTTCGGACTGGCATCGCAGAATGCAATTGTCTGCGATTCAGTAATTGAACCTTCATACCGGTCAGAGTGAATTCGGGGAATGTGTGTAAACGTTAAAGTTATGGTACAACATTCGTCAATACGTGGAGAAGAAAAACCAACCGAAGCTCTTCGTTACCGTCGGTGGTCGTAGGGTGTATTAGGTATTAAATATTCTGACCCACCACATCATTCAAGCTTACCTGCCATTCGATGGGCTGAACGAATTGCTCCTCATAAGGTTCCAGGTCGTAGAACGTGCAGCGTTCAAGTCACTCGTGTATTCAACGGCCACAAGCCTCCGTGAATTCCATCTTCAACTGGAAAAGCAAGCGGCCCTCTGCAATTTTGACGAAAATTTGGAAGATCATCTGCTGAATACAGTATTTTCTTGTCAATGATACAGACCTTCGGCGAAAATGGACGCTCCAAGAATCCCGGGGCATCTGAGAACAGACGACGTGAGTGCCGCCACCAATGACTCAAACGTCAGACCGTTTCGGAAAACAAAGCTGCACACTCCGGTAATAACCCAACCGACAAACAAGCTTCTACGGTCTCATCAAGTATCAACCATCAATCCTGACACGAAGCACATGAACAATTGCCTCTCTTGCATTCGATTACACTTGCCAACACCTCGCCCATTCCGTAACGTTATATGTCATTCACTCGGTAAACCCGTCACACTGAGAGGTCATACAAAGTTCAGAAATGTTGCCCGAGTCAAATCAGATAGACGAATACTGTAGAGCCACCTACATTTATTCATTCGTTGCAACCAAATTCCAGGGCTTAGTTCGTTGTCCACAGATGCCTAGAATTATACCCACGGTGTGAGCATAGATTTATCGTGAGAACAAGAAGTAGTGAACGCACCATTGCAAAACCACCATCAGATCACATGGTTCTTGATGTTCACCGGTCGTTTTTATTGGAGCACGTACCTAAATTCAGATCATGCGCTAGTACGTTGTCTTTTCCTACTCACTTTTGATGGGCAACGACCCCAACGACAACAACGATTGGCTGTTAAGAAACTCACAATACCGTCGACAAAGCATAAGTATCAAACCAGCTTAGAAAACTGCCTTAGTAGTTCCCACTCCGAAGATCCTGATCGCTGTTGGACCCAGATCACACAGGCCATTTGTGGGGCAGGTACATTAGCATGCGGCACGGGGATACATGGAATGAACAAACATTAAATATCGGAGAAATCCCTAGAGTTCTTAGAAGCCGGACGGAATATCCCTCCTGGCAGTTCGTTTATGTCGCGGAAGGGGGTGACTTGAGGCACCCCACCCCGAGCCTCTGACTCAAAAATCTGACCTGCGACACAATAGAATATAGGGTTTTCTTGGTGGACCCTACCCCGAGCCAATGACGCAACAGTCTGACTCACTTGGCAGTGAGGGGCTTGCCTAGCCCGAGGGCGCAGTGAATAAGACAATAATGTCTGATTCTGAACACTGCTGCGCGCAGCGGATGTACTAGAAGCGATATAGGGCTATTGAGAGATAATTGATGTTTTTCAACCGTATTGGATAATACGCGGTCAACCGTTGAAAAATCGGAGTGCTCTTTGTTTGAGGGTACCTTTTCTAATCCTCTTCTTGCTGATGCGGAAGACAGCAGTGCTGCAACTATGAAAACAGTTCTGTTGTATGGCCATGGGATCGTGTCTCACTACCTAAACACTCCTACGTGGAATGGAGATTAAAAAAAACCTGCAGAAATCACATAGAATGGAATAGCATTCGAAACCTGACAAAACAGCCGTGAGAAGAAACTAAGACTACACTCTAAACCACTAGGTTGGACCACCTCTTTGAGAAAGTGGCCTCGGCGAAATGCCGCAAGCCAAGCTGAACATGGAATTACACGGGTGGCTTGCCGTTGTGAGGACCGAAAATGAAAGGATAAGGTTACCTCTGAGCCACCGGAACTCTAAAGACTATACCTTTAAAGCTACCCGTTCAGATTTATGAAGCGTGCGCACTAAGTAGTGGATGAATCACCCCCAAGTGGCAGTCTGCTTCAGCTGTATCCCACCGTACATGGAAACGGTTGGGCTTGAGCCTCTATCCCGGAGTGAGAATAGATCACATTCAGAATGTCTATGAGAGCAGAGGTGCCATAGCGGACAAACAGGTCTAATATATAAGAGAATCACTTCAGGAGCTTGAACGCCTACTTGAGATCACCACACCAGTTTTCAATTAGGAAAAACAAACTAAGGTAGATTGTCTGTTACAATGATGCACACTAACCCATCTTTTTAGTACTGGCGGTTTCAACCGGTGACGGATGTTGCAAATAGCCACAGTAGTTATATACTTGCCATAAACACCCGCGGCATACTGCATTAAATCAGCAGTTGGCGTGTTGTACTCGAAAAGATGTCTCGAGTCGTTCACTTCACTGGCTGTGAGCCAAACAATACTTGTATGTGCATCGTACACCAATGCATTTATTTCGCGGTAGTGTTCGAATGTGAAAGAGCTAACACCCAACCCAGTTCTCCTAACCATATTGAAGGGTGATTGACAGTATTTATCACGGGAACTGTGCAATGGAAAGTGTGTGAACTCAACTCAACCCGTTATCATGTCACAACTCAAAGACAAACTTTCATGGTTTACAATCAATTATTGTGTACTCATTTGTTTGCTCGTGTCGAGCATCATATATTGGTCGTACTACAAGACGATTGTCGGAAAGAGTGCGTGAACACCATCCTGCATGGTTGAACAGTGGTGTGACTAAAACGGTTTCAAGCGCGATTGTTGCTCACTTTACCGACTCCAATCATTCTGTCAGTAAGAAAGATGCTTTTCGGATTGTCTATCGAGTGTCAAGGAGTCGATCAAAAGTGGTGAGATTTCGAATGTTGACCGCTGCCGAAGCCATCAGCATCCGATTGCGTAACCCTGACTTCTGCGCTCAGAAGAAGTTCGTGCGGACACTTAACCTCCCCTGGCCCACAATCAATCAAGCCCAGGATTTNATTGTCTGTTTTGTCGAACTAATCATATGACTGACTCCTTGAACAAGTTTCAAATTTGGTATTCAAGTGGGTGTATGCTAAAAATCTGCACGTTGATCACGCTAACCTAAGCGTGTGTCTCACAAAGGCGTCGAAAGTACCATTTTATTATTATTACTTAAACCAACGCAGATATTCTGCTAACCACTTGAAGCGTGATTGACAATATTTATCGCGAGAACTGTGCAATGGAAAGTATGTGAACTCAACTCACTAAATACGTCGTAATCCACGGTTTTCACTCTTACACTGTCTGTAGTTCGTACAGCGGAACGCCACCTACCACGTGAACTCAACGGCAATCACACTCGCGTGATCATATTACATGCGTTCACTGCCTGATTTCTTGCTTCAACCAAGCATGTACGGAAAACTGTAATCCTTCGTGTATTTACACAAGCAGCTTCTGGACTCGCTGAAGCTAACAAATTCCCGACCCCCAATGACATCTTTGAAGCCCGGTAAATTATCCTTAATCTAAAACGGAATGTAACATGAAATCCGATCCCCCTGCATTAGGCCGACAGAATATGTATCAAGGCATGACCAATCAGAATTACATATCGTGTATCATTCATCAGAAAGAAACGGGCAACTATTATTCAAACGTGAAAACCTTCTTCACAGGATAACATATTTATACCGTCATAGCACCTACCAATGTGTAACAGGCAAGCCGCACGTTCCGGCTTCGTGTACCCGTTACACTAGTAAACCCACTTTGTGCGACGTGGAGACACCGGGAGACAGCGTTCCTTCCAAGTGGGACTCCCAACGATATCAGTGAAATGTAATAACATAAACAGGCGTGAACCAAAAGCCCAGTAAGACATGCACACGACTTACACAAACAAGAACAAAATGGCGTGGACAGCATGCTGCGTAACAACCTTCAACTTCGATCTCGGCGCCAAATGAAGGACAAACCAATGAATAACACTTTTTAACTCTCGTGTCATGGAACTCAATGCCTTCCAAATTCCTGGGCGATACCACGAGAATATCATCCGGAATTCCATTTTTTTTCCATTGCCGTCGAACGGCATCTTTCACTTTTTACGGATAATTTCCATCTGCACTACTGTGAAGGTAGCGACATCACTCGAACTGCGCACCTAGCAACCTGTGCCTTTCCCTCCTTCTCTCAGGCCTGGTGGAGACCACGAACTTGGACGAGGTGCTGGGGGAACTAACAGAAGGAAACAATGAATAGTCGGAGGACGCTTGTTTTTGTTGACTTGTATACCAGATAATACCACGCCATCGTGCCCCTATTTTGTATATGTTCATGAACTACCAATTTCTACGAATTTGTGTGCTGCATTGGGTGGTTGTGAATACGGCTTCCAACTCGCCAATTCTGTGACTAACCCATTTCCAGCGCTTGAACATTCCTTCCCCTGCCCTGTGGATAAATATCGCCCACGTGAGTTCCCCCACTGCGGAATATTACCGTGCTTACCACGTCCACGACCAACTCATGGATTCATTGATGATTGCTGTTTATTCTTGTCGTCTTACTGTATCAATTTGACCGATGTACTGGCAAACGAGTTGGATAATCAGAAGTGATTCAGTACAAGTCGATGATCTAGCAGCTAATTACTATTCTATATCTGTCGTTCCAGATATGCAGACGGGGAACCTCGGCGAGTAATTGACTTGTAGACGGGACTGAAAAGAGCGAACAATTTATCCCCTTTGCTCGTTTTGTGCAGTACGCAATACACATGCCGTCGTCGTGACTCGCTGCTTTTGTTGTCCCGTTGTTCTATTGGGTGACTGAATGTTGTGTGTTGTAGCTGTTCCACGTATCCTACGTTGATGTCACGCTCTCGTTTTCATTTCATCTCGTCCGTGCGCACCGAACATTGTGCTGATCACTTTTGTATTACAGACGTGTACCACGGTCGTGTTTTTCGTGTGCATGTCAATTTAATGGTTTCAATGGGTTGTGCACGGACGTGGGAAGCTGGAGCTTTTGGGAATTCCGTATCTTGGTGCGTAGAATCTCAAGGTCCTCAGCAATGGGCTGAAATGGAAAAAAAGGGTGCAACATCTGTACTAATGTAATGGATGTTGGTCATGGCGAGCCTTGAAAATTGCTACAGAGTTAGCAGAACACATGAACTGTTGGAACATTCCAAGCCTTGCAAACGCGCTCTGAAGTAACGCTATTTTGGCTTTCTAGTTTGCTATGTTGAACCTCTAGTTGTAGGGGATAACCCCACAGTGTTAGCCTCTCTTCCCTGTTTGACACCAGGCCGCACGGATGTTTAAGGGACTTCGTGATCAAAAAGGTCAACACCAAATCACCTCTAAGCCGACAATATCGTAAGGAGTAAATGCATAGAGATTTCAGTGTTTTCTCATATGGCCTAGTTTTCAGACCCCGGACTGCCTTAGTGGCTCGATGTCGCACAGTCTCCAGGGGCAACTATTCCTTTTTGGATACCTGACGGCCAGTTCACATTTCCATTCTCCAGATGCGGTCGAATGAAACTGTTATAAAGGATCTGAAATCAACTAGAGCTGAACTGTCCGAAGAGACGTTTCAACAGTGCCAAGGTGTTGCTGGCCATTTTCGCATTTGTTTCGGCGATTGTAGAGCTCAAGAGAGTGTGAAACAGTGGTCCCCAGGTCCTTTTCGAGAGAAACTGTCTGAAGAGAATGCCCGTTGAGCTGATACGTGATGTTCAGCGAGCTGTGAATGTGCATGACTTTATACTTACCAGTATTAAACTCAAAACGGTTCACCGGAGACCAGTTGAACAGTGTTCAGGTCCTTCTGTAGTATAGGAGAATCCTCGATAGTGTTGACGGTTCACCAAAATTCGACATCGCCAGCCAATAGTGAGGCCAGGCTTGCGGACAGATAGTGTGCCGTTAACGCGCACCATGTACAGACGGTTTGCAAGATACAACTCAAGCTACTGAAGAAGATTACCTCCTACCCTCGCGCCGATCAAAACAGCATGGTCCACGCGGTCGAATGCTTTGGCAAAGTCGATATATATGATTTCTATTCCATTGCCCTGATCAACTGTTTTGGTCCACTGATCGGTGGCTATCAGTTGATTTGTGGTGTACGAACGGCTCTTTCGAAATCCGTGTTGTGTATTGGAGAACTCACGAGAAGCGAGGTGCTTATGAAGCGAGTCTTGCACAAGGGCGTCCACAATTTTTGAGACGCTTGAAAGCGAAGCAACTGGTCTGTAATCACTAGGACTGTTAAGTCTACTGCCCTTGAAAACGGGTATGATACTCGTTAGTTTTCTGGTGCTGGTACTCTTCCTTGGAGGAGGCTTTGTGAATTTCTTAGTGGATCAGCAAGCTGTTCGGACGCTCCTCGCGAGGCGTTTTTTGATGTGCCGTCGAGACCAGGCGAGCTGTTCCTCAGGCACCTGGGTGTATCAAGCACCGCCGTGGAGAACATACCCACATTGTAAATGCCGTCAATTTCAGCATTAATAAAAACCTGAGGAACTGATTATGGCTGCGCAAAAATACTGCTGTAAAACTCAGCGAGTAGATCAGCGGCCTCTTCTTCAGAGCTGGTAGAACATGATGGGGCTAAGGGTTGCGGAACTCCAGCCTTCGCTTTGCGAGTTGATGCTACAAATCGGAAGGGGCTATTTCGATCAGCGACAAAGCGTTGCTGATAATGAAGGCGGTCACGCCGAACTAACGATATACACCGATTCCTCAAAGCAACATATAATTTTGGTTAATTTCATATCCTGATATTCGATAACGCATCCAAGCGTACGGCTTCTTCGGGATGCGTTTGTGTGCTAGAGCATAGTTGACTAAGATGCTTGTTCCGTTTGTTGTCTGACGCTGGTGTAGATTCACTAACGGCTACGGGAAAAATGGTAGTAAGCAGTTCACAGAGATCATCAAGGTAAAGTGGAATGAAGTTGACTCAAGACTGCGTTTACAAGTGGCCCTCTGATTTCCCCATATCCATTTTCCGGAAGTTTCTGCGATTGCTAGCAGTTGAGCTGACTAGTTCCTTGCTGCAAATGAAGTCGAATAAGACGATTGCGTTATCGCTGAATCCGAGTGGCGTGTTGATTGCAAGTTTGTCGACCATCAGCTCTTCGTTAGTGAATAAGTAATTTAGCCTCGAAGGATAATGGCCAGTAAGTCCCGAGTAAAACTAGAGATGTGCTCTATTAAGCCCAATGCACCGATTGTGTGAAAAAATCGTGCCGTGCTTGTGCATGAGATATCCGGAAAGCTATGTTCAGGTAACTTGAAATCGCCCACTAAATGTATATGAGAAAATCCTAGGGTAGGTAAAACTTCCAATCGTCTTTTGAATTATCTGAGAATGGTGAACGATAGGGAACCTCCACTAGCCACCAATCGGAACCGTTTGGGCAGATCGAGCATCAGACCGCTTCGTGAATCGTAGAGAATACTGAATTGTTGAAGAGGAAGTCCTGAAGAGAATTTTGGACATGGAGGGACGATTCACCTCTTCTAATCTCAGTTCTATCCGCCCGGAAGATAGCCATATTCTTTAGAGAGAGCTCAGAGTCAATGTAGGAAGTGATGAGCCGTGGCTTCCTTATTGTAACAATCCGGGGCTTTGTGGAAGAACAAAGTTTGCAGAGCTCCCGTTGTTCATTCACCAAGCAAAGCGCAATGGTTCACGTGCCATTTACAGTTGATAATAAACGAATGAACGTTTTTCTGGGATTGAGTATGGGGCAGTTCATTCAAAAACCAACGTCGCTGAAAGTCGCAGATTCCACAGGAGCCGGCCGTAGTGAGTTTTTTGAAGTCAATAAATCCTCAATAGGCACTACCAGGTGACTAGTACGCATGTGGTGATTGCCTTTTAATAAATCGCGTTCCTGTTTAGTGCGATTGGGTTGAAACAAAATCCCACCAGGGATAAGGCGTCGTCTATGTCGGAACCGCTCCAGTGTGTGCGATGCCATCTCACGCGGTGGCAGCAATTTTGAGAAGTCATGGTCGGGATTCGTCCTGATTTGAATTTGACTGGAGGATGTGGAGAATACGTTTAACGTGAGCTTTAGTAAGTTCAAGTGAAAGTGACAGGAATCACCGCTGATTCCTGTCGTGTCTCAGGTCGTCGGCAATGGAAACGGGGACACTCCTGTTGTTAGCATTATGAGACCGGTCAGCGGTTCCCGTTCTCTTCTAGGAGAGCTTGCCCCTCTGGCGTTCAGTCCGTGGTATATCGGGGTGCACCTGGGCCTCGGAGTCGTTGAACATCTCGTGTGCCGTTAGAACGTCTTCAGTGAAGTTAGATGATGAGAACATGCCCTTACTGATGTAGGTATGTCAACATGTGGCAACTCCAGTTTCCTCGTTAACCTCGTGATAGCGTTTGAGACACGTGGATTTATGTCTATTTTAACGCATAGGCTTCTCCAGAGTTGTTGATCATCCTCGTCACGGAGCTTTGCGCAGTTGGCACACTCCGGAAGGTTCGGAATAATCATGGAATACTTCCGAGCAGAGTAGTTCGTATTTTTAAGGGCGACGGACTTGGTTACCCTGGAGAATTATGCCCTAACTAACGTAGTTCTCCTGAACAGCCTCTTAGGCAGGACCAAACGAATAGGCTCAGAATTAGGTGAGTTGCTTGCTCACCGCAGGCGGACTGTCAGCAGTAATGGACATCGGTGTTTTTGGAGCAATAGAGGTGGCTCTCTTCGACTTTGCTCCTAAAGCAACTAACGCATATAACGCTGTGCCTGTAGTACTTGCGTTACGTACCTTACTGACTAGCCAATGGATCAGGGATTGTTACATCCACTGTGTGTGGTGGGGTGCTAGCTTCAAAACCAATAACATGCTTAGCGTCTCACAGCTGAGACAATCAAGATGGGTGCAGTCCAGCTGTTTTACTGTCAACATTTTGTAACTCTCACTAGAAACGTCCGGACACGAGGTGTGGAGCCACTTGCCTCGACTCAAGCAGTGTATATCGTGCCCCTTCCTGCGGACCCACCTTGCACAAGATCCATAGTTAGACCTTTTCATCTTCATTGTGGAGTTCGTATGTAGGTCTGGGGCGACCAGGCGAATGGGGTTCAGCTAGTTTGCATATAGAAAAACAGTCAAATTTTAGCTTGCTGAAACAAAATTTCGAACCAAACGCGTGTGTAATTACTAGCCCGTTGGCTCACGCCTGTTTATGTTATTACATTTCACTGATATCGTTGGGAGTCCCACTTGGAAGGAACGCTGTCTCCCGGTGTCTCCACGTCGCACAAAGTGGGTTTACTAGTGTAACGGGTACACGAAGCCGGAACGTGCGGCTTGCCTGTTACACATTGGTAGGTGCTATGACGGTATAAATATGTTATCCTGTGAAGAAGGTTTTCACGTTTGAATAATAGTTGCCCGTTTCTTTCTGATGAATGATACACGATATGTAATTCTGATTGGTCATGCCTTGATACATATTCTGTCGGCCTAATGCAGGGGGATCGGATTTCATGTTACATTCCGTTTTAGATTAAGGATAATTTACCGGGCTTCAAAGATGTCATTGGGGGTCGGGAATTTGTTAGCTTCAGCGAGTCCAGAAGCTGCTTGTGTAAATACACGAAGGATTACAGTTTTCCGTACATGCTTGGTTGAAGCAAGAAATCAGGCAGTGAACGCATGTAATATGATCACGCGAGTGTGATTGCCGTTGAGTTCACGTGGTAGGTGGCGTTCCGCTGTACGAACTACAGACAGTGTAAGAGTGAAAACCGTGGATTACGACGTATTTAGTGAGTTGAGTTCACATACTTTCCATTGCACAGTTCTCGCGATAAATATTGTCAATCACGCTTCAAGTGGTTAGCAGAATATCTGCGTTGGTTTAAGTAATAATAATAAAATGGTACTTTCGACGCCTTTGTGAGACACACGCTTAGGTTAGCGTGATCAACGTGCAGATTTTTAGCATACACCCACTTGAATACCAAATTTGAAACTTGTTCAAGGAGTCAGTCATATGATTAGTTCGACAAAACAGACAATAACAGACATTATATGAAGAAAAATTCAAGTTTGGGCAGTAAACTTCGAGCTACATAGTTTTGAGACGATAGTACTTGGGGTCTGCACAATTCTATACGATAATTAATCCGTTACATCATTTGGAACTCCACATGTTTACCACTGGCCTTATGCTCAAGGTCATGCCATTAAAGTTGTGTTCGGAAAATGCCGAGGGTGTATTGGCGAAGAATTTGATCATTATTCCATGTAGATAGTCTCGGGAAAGTGTGCAGAAAATTTTTCCATGATGTGGGCAAGGTGGGACGCATATACTTTTTCGAGCAACGCATGGACCTCTCGATCGAACGTCACTTTTTGCCCAAATACCTATGAACTACGAGGAGCCCGCGATATGCTCAACCATTACGGAATTTTAAGTGTCCAGGCGGGGTGGGATGTTTTCTCGCGCGGGATATATCAATGAAACGAAGAATTGAGAGAGGAATCATGCGATAAACGGGAGAATGTGGAACTGACTATGTGAGCTATGACGAACAATGGAATATATGATATTCTGGCATAACCTTCTATGTGACGTTAATTGCTTTGTGTTGATTTATCAAAGATATACCATTAGCGAACAGCTGTTATCAGATAACACGAGAGGAGATCGATTATAAGCTTTCTCTGGTATACGATTTCCGCCGGATTTAAATGTCATTTATTTCTGTACGGTCGATATATAGAATGAGAACAATGTTTGACAATACCGAGAGGTTGCATGTTGGTCTCTCAGGGGGAGAAAATGGAAAAGTTGCGACTCAAGTTTATTATGCAGTCATGAGACGAACAGGTTGAGTTTTTTCCAAACAATTTTAACATGCACAACTTTTTCACGGCGGCTTACCCCACAGACACACAAGTTATCAATAAGTATAGGGTTAGAGTGTGCCAGGATGATTGGGTTGTTACTAACGAGCACGTATATTGACACCTATACGTGTTGACCACAGAAATGTTTTCTTGTTCGCTGGCAAGTATTTCACATTCGAACACAACCGCGACATAAATGCCTTGCTGTACGATGCACATGCAAGTATTCGTTGGCTCACAGACAGTAAAGTGAACGACTCGAGACATCTTTTCGAGTACAACACGCCAATTGCTGATTTGATGCAGTATGCCGCGGATGTTTATGGCAAGTTTATGACTACCGTGGATATTTGCAACATCCGTCACCGGTTGAAACCGCCGGTAATAGATAGGTGGGTTAGTGTAAACTAATGTAGCAGACAGTATGCCACAATTTCTGCATCATATAGAGAAAAACGGCGTGTTGCGTGTCATCATATACTATGATAGATATGTGCACATATGTTTTGCACGCAGACAGCAAGTGCAGTTATTCAGACGATTCCCTAATGCGGTGAATATCGATGCCATTCATGTGACCAACAACCACAAGTCCTCTATAACTCCACACTTGCCGCTGTAGCCTGAAGATATCAGTTGCCGATTACAGACGGCATGGGTCATGGAGCAACCGTGATGCACACCTATGTTCAAAGTGAGAAATAAGCATCCTTGCGCCATTTATTAGAAACATTCCGTGAGGTGATTGGGACCACATACGTGTAAGAGTGTTTGTGATAGATAGAATGACTGCCCAATTGCCAGCAGCACGAGTGGTCTTTGAGTGCGACATAATGTTATGTTACTTCCACGTTCGGGATGCTGTGAGGAAACATGTAATTTGATGTAATTAACCTTATAATCGCCATTAAGACGAATTCATCCAGGTCGTGATATTTGTTTCTTTTACCATGTGGAGTGGATGAATAATGCTGACATATCGTACTGCCCCTTCTGCATAGGGCAGTTACAACTCCCCTAGCCAGGTACTTTATGATTTCATTAGCTATGCTGGTTCAGTTGAATTGACCTCGAACATTGTGCCACCTCCGACGTCGAAATGCAAACAGATACCGTGTGCAGCTCCACTAATTATTGTTGATACCTCTTACGATGGGTTTCGCATTGTTCCACCAAGCAAGCGGGTCCGAGTGGAGGTGTTGGCAAATGATTACACGGACGTCACTGGCAAAGGTAAGTGATATCCCACCTACTTTATTACATACCGTTTAACTTTAGACAAGCATACACAGCAAGAAGAGGACCTCTATTGAAACGGGGCCGAAAGCATGGAGGCTTCGGGAATTCGGACGGAATATCCCTCATAAAGATAACATATACACATCATAAATGTATTCCGAAATTTCTGTATCATTTTCACTTCGTGGCGTTGAGACCATGGAGTGCACTTAGGCTCACCGTCGATCATAGACGTCAGTGTGTCCAACCATAGGTCGTGCAGCGTGCACGTGAGCTGACCTTCCAGCTGGTCCCCTTGAAAATCTTCATGCGGTGGATTGTTGCACTTCTCGTTCAACCACTTTGCTTGTTGGAAAACAGATGCAATTATGCAAGGTCGTGTAACTGCACCATAATGGCAAGTCAGCTTACGCCTGCTCACAGTAAGTAGTGTGTACGGTAAACTGATCAAGCCGACTTGTGTTTGCATCACATTTGAAAGTCCGCAGCTGCAGCACTATCCACTTACCCACGGCTCCTCCAACTTTCAGTGGTTTCACGTTACACGTGGGGATGATTATAAAACTCGAATTTATCAACAGTTGGCACACGAATCATGGAATATCGAATAGCGAATGTTGATCTACAACTCACACGGCGCACCTTTATTAATTATTCGTTGCTAATTTCTTCCATCTACCAAATCACAAAGCTTCACCCCACTCGTTAACCCATTTTGATATCAAACTAGCGCACATCCTCGGCGTCCTTGGTAAAAATCGTTTACCCATCAAAACAAAAAATTTCCCACAGCACAATATTTATAGTTTTACTCCTCTGGATATTCCATCCACCACAATTCACAAGATATTCCGAACTTACACACTGACGGTCTCCCAACGACAGCGTTCACTTACTGTAGATAAATTTCAGCGCAGTTCACACATCGTGCTGTCACCGCCATTCTGGTTTCCTTTTGTGTAAGTCGTGTGCATGTCTTACCGGGCGTATGGCTCCCTGTTATATCTTGGTGACCCTGCCAGAATGGCTTTCGTCAGCTTGTGTTGACGTGATACTTAAAACATTGTGAACTCCTGGTTACGAGAGTTTGGTTTGATCACGCATCCCTGGTCTCGTAAGTTGCAATCACACACACCCAACGCAACCTCGGCACACGTGCCCAATGTTTTGTGACACAAAACACCGGCCGGTTAGCGTAGGCCTTGGAACACCGGAGACAGTGTTCATCTGAGGAGGGTGCATTTTAACGCATAGTGCAGTCGACGCCATTTGGGACCTCGTTTGTGTAAGTCCTGTGCATATCTTATTTGGCCTTTGGTTGCCTGTTACAGCAGTGTAATATTCTACAGTGGGTGAACTCACGTGAGCGATATTAATTCACGGGGCATAAGGCGGAAGGTCCACGTTCTGAAAGTAGATAGTACGAGAGTTAGTCACAGAACTGGTAAGTTGGAAGCCGTATTCACAACCACCCAATGGAGCACACAAGTCCGTCGAAAAGGTTTATGCAGCAATACATGCAAGAACAGGGGAACGACAGCGCAATTTGTTATATGGCACGCGAGTCAGCAAAACAAGCGTCTTACAATTACGCGTTGTTCCCTTCTGTTGGTTCCTCCTGCGCCTCGTCCAAGTATGTGGCCTCCGCGAAGGCCGGAAGGGGGAGGGAAAAGCACATGTTGTTAGGCGCGTAGTTTGGTTAGTCTCGTTACTGTTACAGTAGCAGCCGCTGGGTATCCCGTCTCTTCAAACCTAGAGCCACAAAGCAGTAAGGGTACTTTAAACGAGTGAAATGAGTGGTGTGTCTAAAGTCAGGTCCTTTCGGTTCAGTTCAGTTTTCGCTTCCAATGTCAAATTCGGAGCCTGATGAAAACCCGAACCTTTAGATTTCTGGATGTATCACTATTGTGATCCAGAAACTGCGTCTTCTATTGGTACGGTGCGCTCAGTAGTGATTTAGGTATGGAGACAAAGAAATGAGATTGGATTCCCGGTTGTCCTGAAAAGCAGAACTGGAATCTTACTTCACTGAGTACGGAGTGGAAAAAAGCCGTTTCAACATTTTTTTGGCTCCATTTTGAATGCACCTGCGAGGGCAGTTTATTCCACGAGCTGTAAATCCGGTTGATGGAAAAGTTAACTCGAACAGCCTATCTTGATCTTGTTTTCTTAATAGTGAGTCTGTGATCTTCTAAATCCCTGTCTTGATGGACAACCAACAAACTTGCTAGAGGACTTGTGTCTGCATGGTAGGTAACTGTATACACCTTCACAAGATCCTCTCGCACCCTCCATCGTCTGAACGAGAATGAGTTCAACGAACTTTGCTTGTCCTGATAGCTTATACCCTTCCTATCCCATACCATGTTTTTGTAATTTCTCCATGAAGGCAATGTCCTTCTTCAGATATGCTGCTCAGGTTTGGGAACAGTGGTCCAAATGAGGATAAACTATGTCCGAGTACAGCTAAATGAAAACCGCTAAACAGAAGTTGGCGATCGTGGAGTTCAGCTGATATGGCGTCCGTCGTGTTTTGTTCCAGCCACGGTATATTGGAATACCCACGTCTCGTTTTTGCTGGTTTGACTCTAGTTGGGTTGCCTGTCCACCTGCATCCGTTACACATCTGGGGAACCACTGGAGAGCATTTACAAGAATGTGGCTTTTCAGGACATTTTCTACATCTTGTAATAGAGAAGAGCTTAGAGGCGTAACACAGATGCGGACAAATGTGAGAGTATTTTGCCATCACGTCAAGTAGATCCCGGCCACTTCACGTTGGGAAAACATGTGAACCAGCATGCGTCAAAATTACACACGGAATCGGCAAGCGTGGTGGCCAACTCCACGTTGGACAGTAACTCGTTGCAACTGTTCACAGCCCTGCGCAAGGGGCCGGCCCAGAGTTGAGTCCTAGCTCTTCCCTTTAGGACCTTCCATTCGTGTCCTCCGAGCCACGTCTCTAGTATCTCCCCCTTTTCTTCTACCCTCTAAATAAGAGTGGCTAAGATGCTTGATTATACCGTAGTATATCACTCCCTAACTTTCCAAGATACACTTCGTAAACCCACGTTTTACTATCTCTAGGACCCTCACATCTTTGACCACATAGTGACAGCAGACTCGCACACAGTATTCAAGAGATAGCCTCATTGAAGCCTTATAAAACACACAAGGACACCGGGTTTTATTGAGGCTACTATCTTTTTAGTTTATAGCTTGCCCGATTTGCCTTACGAGCTGCAAACATACGTCGAACTGACAGCCTAAAGTCTCCGGTAGCCTGAATTCCTAGGTCCCTCATCTCAACGGTTCGTTGAACCAGCATTTGTTGTCCCGACCATCTTATCCGTCTTAGACAGTCTCCGGTCTCGATCCCCGTAAGCTGTCTACACTTCGCGACATTTAGCGGAATGGGTGTCATATCGATCTGCGGCCTTCGTAACATCTGTCCTGGTCACATTGCCCAGCACATCGCTAGCAATAACTACCACATCCTCCATCATATGTAAATCAGGTGCGACGTCAAAATTCGCCTCTCAGCCATCGTCCCTTGTAAGTATCCTCTAAAAAATATTAGTGATATATATATGGTGTTTGTTGTGCACACCTGTAATCGGGCAATATTTCGAATAGTCACACGTTTTCCATTATTTGTATCTACCGTATGGTTTTGGTAACGTATTTGTTGCACGTTCTTTCAAAGTTTGTCTTACTCAATCGATAACCTCCCGTTTCTTTGATTGAATGAAATGCGTTGCCTATTGCGTGCGTAACACACGCAAGCTTTTTTCACCTCGTGGCGAAGCTAACTTTGTCTCGAACGATATATCCCTATCTCCATGGACGCTGATTAACCTACAGACCTTATTCTGCCGGTGCAGTGAATGTAACCATCTACCGGCTATATCACTGGATATTACCTCAAAACGGTTTTCCGGTATATTTGACATATTTTCACCATGAGGATTTCTCCAGTTAGATTGTTCGAGTTCACATTACAAGCGTATCAAGTGCAATGGGTGATGGGCAGCTTTATGGGTTGACAGCTTTGGATGGTTTAATTACTTCAGGCAAGATATCTCGCCATTGAAGGGTTATTCACAGTTAGAACAGAGAGTCCAGCGAAGAACATACTGGTGGGAAGTTTGAGGTCTAAGTTACCGGTTCCAATCAGTTCGCTTCTGTCTCCGGCAGGCTTCTGTTAATCTAAAAGACACTCAACAAATCTGAGGTCTATGGTCACTCCAAAAAATTGCTGAAAATATCAATGAGAGAGCAATATTAAGGAATCTTACAAAGTTTTACCTAAACGAAAATCTGAAACTGCGTTAAAAGAGTCCCCAGGACTCACTCACCCAGGAATAAGGGGTATTTCAGTGACTGTCAAATCTGTTAGAAATGGATTCTGGCCTAATAAAGATCAGGGGCAGAGGTTGTCATGACCTCTTCGACAGTTGTGAGCCACCAGGATAAAGTTTCAGTCTACGGGTCCTATGCTAAGGAAAAGGAATATAGGAGTTAAGTCACCGAGGGATCTCCGAGATTCAGGCGGATGTAGTACAAGAACCTCTCATGGAGTGATGTGGTGTGAGCCAGCGACCAGCCTGGTACTTATCCATTGAGCATCCTCAATACGTACGCTTTCTTCAGGCTGTGTTACACGACTTGACTGGCATACACAGGTAGTGTTTAATGCGCATTCTTTTATGTGTGGAGGAAAGTGCGCTTAACTATTCTGAGATATTTGAAACAGTTCATTCCCTTCAGAAGTTTGAACAAGACTGTTATTCTGAGATAAGTAAATCTCATATTTACCTAGACCCTACTTAATATCGATTTACCTTATGTCCAATGCACTTAGTTCACTGTGTCATACGACGAGGTTGCCAGATTTCACTTCTGCGTGCATACTCATCGTCTATTAGGAGAATGTTCAACTGTTTGATCATGGTTTACTGGCACCAAGGTCCAAACACAACTCACAAGGATCACTGACGTTTCACATTTTCAAATCGTCAACGTGGAAAACAGCGTAGGGAGAAACGTGGCTCGGAAAGTCTTCGATGTAAACTGGAACCAAAAGGGGGCGGAGTCCTGAGAAAACTCCGCATAAACCAAGTATGAGGATGAATGATCTAATCCAGTAACAGCTCTGGAAATTCCATTATCTCGAGAGAAAATAGTATAGCGGGGACCCTGTATTCGAATGTCATGCGCTCAGTGTTGTCTAACGGGGTAATAGGGTACACGACCAGAAGCCCTCGAGAAATAAACAGTACCCCGGATGCGACCATTGTGTTTGACCTCTATCCAGCCGACTATGGAAAGGCGCATATTTGTCAACCGTTACCGGTTAGTCTGTTAGCCATGTTGCGTACAGGAAAAATGTCGCTCGCCGAGAATTGACACGTGTTAAAAAGCGCTCTGTTATCTTGTACAAGGCACAACTGGAGATGTAAAGGGTACACAGTATTCATAATGGACTTCAGGATTTCGCCAGAAGGTATTAGAAAGAAGGTTGTAGTATTCAGAGTTAAAGAGGTAGCACGGCCAACGAAACCACGCGAGGTAGTGCTGAACATGACAGGAACATCCATTGGAGCATTCACGAAATTAGTCAAGAAAATACCAGATGAGGGAGTGATTCCAGGTGACTGGGAGAAAACTGTGGCGCTTCCTTCCATATTAAGGGGACCGGAGTGTGTTTCCACTTATAGTCCGATGAGATAAATGAGGGGCTCGTGTAAGTTACCAAAAAGAATATTTAGGAGTCGAGTGTGTATCCATCTTACAGAACAATGATGGATCAACTCTCTGCAACAGGTTATAAGATGACATTTTGCTCCCCGAAAGTGAATGCTAAGCATCCTGATTTTGAAGAGGCCCTCGAATTTTCCAGCCGTTTTCTCCTGGTGAATGCGCCTTCAGCCCGCGGTATTGCTCTTGGGTTTTATAGCTGGATTGTTGAATATCTGTCCATTAGGACCATGCGAGTACGGATTCTCGGTGTTGTGTCCAGTGTTGGCCACTTAACAAAAGATGTTCCACAAAGCACTGTACCGGGCTCATCGTACTTCTCTGCTTATATGCATTATCTATCAGTGAGTGTAGCATCAAGCTGTTTTTAATTTCCAGAACAAACTAAACCGTCTGGGCCTCTTACAAAGTGCTACTGGCCCCAAGAGACTCTTAAATAATTAGCAGAACAGCCAAAAATCAGTGGTTTTCCTGTGTAACCAGGTAACAATAACTGTCGTCCAACAAAATGGTAGGAAGCGGAGGGAAATGTTATTGAAGAATGGAAGGTAGAAAACATTTACCAAGTGAAAGGCTCATGAGTTATTGGTTAACTGTCCCTACCCACACTCGACACAGGGTATTCCAGCTACCATGGTGAATCGAAAGACACCGATGAGATATGGTGACGCTTGTGGAGTGCAAAATTCAAGTTGCAAAACACCTCATCAAACATAGTGACACCATCAGTGCGTAGGTGTTCCAAAGTACGGTTTTGATAAAAACCTATACGCTGAAACGCTTATACACTGGTGGTGTCACTTCTTTTGGTGGTAGAACCGTCGAAACTCAAACAGTGAGCTGGGCGAACTCCTCGAGGCCCAAGTTTTCAACTCGAGCTTTCAACATTACCACTATTGTTTCCACTGTGAGACATTGTTTGCTTACAAAATTTTTGTTTCCGATAGCAAACAGGAGGTGTGGATCTCCCATCGCTGTGTCTCCGTACAATCACACGTGGAGTAGTGTGCAGGCACGGTGGCGTGCTCATAAAACAAGCACAGCCTAAGGGTGGTCAGCACATGGCAACGAGTTGGGTGAATGAACTCAAGGAGGCAAACCACATAAAACTCTGGGTTGATCAGGTTTGCGCATGTTTCCGCGCTAAGCCAGGGTGGTGATTAGACTGAAGTTTCAAAGTGCTGAACGTACAGCCAGATGATTTTATGGAACACCTGACTTAACTCAGTAAAGGATGGCAAGTGAGTGACAACAGCATGCTACTCAAAAAATGGGCTGTGAAGCCAAATTTATGGAAAACTCCTCCCCACTATTTATTGTGAACATGTGGTTCGATTTACTCAACGAGTGTGTTGAAGGGTCAACGGTGAGTGAATTCAACGGAATGCTGGACAATAGCGTAGAAGACCTGGTTCAGAATTAACATAGGTGTCGGGTGTCCCCTGAAGGATTGTTATTCAGTTCGTTCCCCAATTTATGATGGTAACAGTAATGTGTATTTTTCACTGCATATGTGAGAAGCGCAGGTTATGCGAGATCACTGCAGATATTTAAAAACGATACAAAACGATCAATTGAACAAGACCACAAGCGGGAAGCCTGTTGGCAAAGAGGACGTGGTTAAAAAGAAAATGACTGTAGTTTATGAAACTTTGATGCACGCAACGGAAAAAAGGAGTTTGCTCACATCATGGATTCAGTCCAAAAAATGGGATGTTGCGCTGATTCACTTTATAGAAGATTGTGGGTGAGTGGATTTTCCAAATAGTTCAAGGTCACTATGCGGAGAACGTTTAAATTCATCAATCGAGTGTTCCTCCACTAGGGGACAAAATTTGTGTCCAGAAAATAATAACATAGGTTGGCTTTGGTGAAGCAGGGAGCAAAATCCCAAAATCCAGCATACGATAGGGCAGACGCCGACGCAGGATTTCGTCGATTGCTTGAAAACCTCAAAAAGTACATATCAGAAACTGTTCAGCCGAGGAAATATTCCGTGCATCTATCCATTGTAGAAAAATGTCCTCGTCCAGTGGATATTTGTGCGGATCAGGGAAAGAATGTATTTCCGCACGTTGGATGAGAAAATATCGGGTGATAACATTTGTAGCGGTCAAAAATCGTATCTAACTACTCTAAGTGAATGCAGGCGTGTTTCACTGAGTTCAGTGGCAGACAAAATTAACGAATGCAGCAGGACAGTTACGGGGGTTTCAGCAAGCTATAGTAATTAAGAGCCTGACTCACAGAAAGGGTTCAAGAGGACCACCACAATATTCCAAATTACCAGTTTCAGGGAAGCGAGAATATTCCGAGATTGTCTTGGGCGGCTGAAACACAGCCGGTGCTGCGACGAGGTTCGGAGTACAGCGGCGCTAGAAATGGATGAGATCCGTGTAGTATCGTCAAGCAACTACGCCACGGGTTGAAGGGCAGAAAGGAGTGCGTGCACAAAAACATGATTGTCATTGCAAGGTCATTTTTAATCAATTCGAGCAACATACAGAGATGACGCAAAACATTGTTGTGCAATAGTGAAGCATCGTTAGTGAACAAAACCAAGAAGAAATCCTACACATTCACTATGACAAACTGTGTTTGGGAAATTTCTCGACAAAGAACTCATGCAATATTATTATTCTTGCTGTCATTGTTGGAATATATAATACTGTCTACTGGTCTTTGTGGCATTTCGCTTTGCACTCAGGATTTATTCGGACAAACGGGTAACTGAGTCGACGGTTTGGACGGCCGCATGAAATTTGCGTGTGGTAACTAAAGATTGCATGAAGTTGTCCCGCTGGATTTATTACCTAGCGCCAATTCCGCATTTGTTAGCAATTTGGGCAATGCATATACATGAGCAAACGCATGTCATCAAAATATTGTTGGGTTTCAAACGGTTTGGTGAGCGCGCGATAATCTGAGTGCTATGTGATCGTGTGAGTGAACCATACAACAAGCCGTTTCAAGCAGGCCGTTTCCGAATGGAGCTAGACAGCGGGGTGATTATCTACGCACCACGCATCCGACAGCTAAATGTTTCTCGGACCACAATCAAAAAGGTCATCAGGGAATGCAGCGAGTTTGGAGAGAGACATTGTGTTTGTTGACGTAAGATAGCTGTCCAAACCTATTTTAAAACGCTCAATGTTGTTACTGGCTCTGACTTCATTTGGAAGTTCATTCCAAATATAGGAAGACCATACAAGGATGAAGTATGCACGCATATTTTTTGAGAAAGCAGAGTTGGCAAGGCGGAACCCTCACTTCTTAAAATGTATGGAGGGCTATGTTGTAGGTGGACGTTGAACGCTCTGGCATTCGCATCCGAATGTATGAGTTTATACGGCAGCGTCAAGTTCATCTTTAGTCTACGCAACCAAAGTGGATCAATACCAAGTTTTCTACAGCGTTGTCTATATGTGAACGAAGAAGAATATCCTAATAAGCTTTTGGTAAACGATCGTTGAAGGTTTTCTAACACAAGTTTACCAGACTTGCGTAGGTGGCAGTAAATGAAAATGCAAGTTGCGGCCGAGCACACATTTTGTAAAGCGTCAGCTTCGCAGCTGGTAGTATGAACGTCTTTTCGATACAGCCTTTTGTTCTTTTAGTGTTTGCTACCTGGAAGCATACTAACTCAGAGAGATTGAATGAGGTTGAGTACCGTATTCCTAGGTCTCTGATCGAAGTAGCTGCATCGATATCACAACCATCTAGTGAGATGGAGCCATGGGGTAATTTACAACCATGAGTGAAGGTGTTCACTTTGTTGGCTGAGAACGACATCGGCCACGTTTTGCACCACAACTGCAATGATGCTAGGCCCTGTCGTATATTTTGCAGACAGAAATTGATATTACTGTGCCGGCAGATTGTGTAAACGATTCTGATATCGTCAGCAAACATGTGTAATAACATCGCATGAGCCATTTGTTTACAGTAAGAAGAGCAACGAACCCATAACGCTTCCTTGGATCATCCCACTAGTCACTGGTTTCGGTGTTCGGCAGCGCTCTCCTATTTTGACTGTTTGAATGCGGCCTTCAAATTGTGATGACAGCTATTTATACAAAGGATCGTTTATGACGAATGATGCTATTTTGCTCAGGAGGCGCTTATGAGGCACACGATCGGAAGCTTACTGCCGGACTAAGAGTAGGATAATTACCGCAATTCCTGCGACACTGGATATCGATATACGGTTCAAGAATTCTAGCTGGCATGCCATGCACTAACGCCTACGAAGGAAGCCGTGCTGTGAAGGTTCATATAGTTTTGTGACATTGGGAACTCGACTATTCGCGTTTTTATTAACCTCAAGCAGATTGACGTGTGGTTGATGGGACGCTAGTTACCAACGTCCTGCCTAGGACCACTCCTGTGGCGAAGCATAATCAGTGACTTTTTTCAATGAGTGAAAGTGCTAGATAAAACTGATGGGTTCAACATATTGAGCGAGAGGATGGGTATATCCTCACCCGCTTGCTTGATGACCACTGGTGGGATACCATCTGGTCCAGGATGGATTGACGGCTTAATGGTAGCTAACTGTGAACGAATACTTTGAACATCATTTAGAACATTATTCAAAAATATTCGTTTTCAGTGGGATAGTAACAGGTAATGAGGTGCTTTCTACGCTAAACGAGGCAGCGAAATGAGTTGAAAATTTATCACATAGCTACAGGGTCACTGACAACCGTTTTGTCTTTGAAAGTAATAATTATTATAGCAGGGTATCTCGTGAAATTTCTCTGTCTCATCAGTTGCACTTGTTTCATGCATCTTTAGTCACTACGATGCGCGAATTTCTCTCCGTTTATATGACGGAATTGCGTTTGACGTTCTGTTTTCAAACATTTCGCTCATTTGTATCACCAAAGAAAAATCTAATGTTCTTCCGTACATCGACTCAAGCATTTCAAGTTTCTGTCTCTTTTGCAGTAGGGATTTTATCTTGTACATACGAGCCAACGCGTTTTGATTTTATGGGGGCCAGAACGTCAATATAAAATGCCGATACAATATATTTGATAAAGTCCCTGGCCGCTATGCTAGGGTATGATGTGCGGAAGGTAGCCCAATTTAGATAGATTTAGTAGGGCGAACAAGACTTTGCAGTCAATGAACTTGGTGGGACGTCATAATACAACTGTCGGTTTGGTAGCCATGTTGAAATCAAACAGACATTTGACGACATTGTGGTTACTTGCTGAAAATTGTGGTAGGACAAACATCCCTACAGACAAAATACCTATGGTAAATAAGAGATCTAATATATGTCTCTGTATGGTAGGAGTTAGGTCACGTTGGTTCAAATCATCCAATTGAATGCATGGAGGGGATTTGGCCTGTTTTGCTGGAGTAGAGAAGGAGGTCCAGTAGATAATCGGCAAGTCAACGTCACCACCTATGTTTTTTGTTTACTAAGCATGTTTGACACATGACCGATTCTCTCTGCAAGGTCAGCCAAACTATTGCTGTTAGCGTTGGGTGACTTGCAGGTGCATCCCATAAGTAGTCCGCGGGAACCAATCGAGACCATTAACCACAACGAGTCTTCGATTTTATCAAGATTAGACTCATCAGTTGTTACTGCAGGGAATTGCTCTTCTGGGTAAATAATGCATCTACCATCTCGCCCTTTGAGACGATCCCTACGAAACATGTGACATCCTACGATGCTCATCTGACTGTCTGGGGTGTCAGAAGAGCATCGTGTCTCAGTCACGAGATCGATGTAGGGATTAGATAAAAATACAAAGAACTTGAAAATGTGCATCTTACTAACCAATGATCTTGCGTTAATGATTAATAAATTCTTGGAATTATTCTTGTTAATTACAACATTCAAACTGCTAAAGAACTTCATGATAGACGAGGAAGTTGGTTGCAAAATGTCATATGGAAGGGGCTGATCTAAGGAATGTACTTTTCATAGTCGAGTGGATGTCGCGAGGGCTTGACTGCAAGATAGGAAGTGCTGGAAGTGTCATTATGGAAAGCTGACAGAGTGGGACTTGGGGGAGTACAGGTAGTGATGGAGAAAATATCGACGGGTGCGCTAGAAAAGGACTGGTGTGACAAACATTTGTGTTAGTAACATAATCAGGTGGCGTTGTACTTGCCGGGCTATATATATTTGGAATTTGTATCCTCGTAGCACTGACATTTTGGGTAAAGGGATGATTCATCTCGGAGCTACTGGGTAACGGATGGTAACAGTGAACCCTAGTATAGATGTGGGCGGGCTCAAAAACAGTGGATGGCAAATCGTGTAGTTTCAACTGCGAAGCGTTGTTTCTTAGAATGCGGTTCTTAAAATCAAGTTCACGGCGCTTGTGAAGTGTTTTTTATTTACCATTATATTGCAACCTCGAAGTGGTACTCTCTAGTGAGCACCGTACAAGTCCTACTAGCGAGTTAGAGCCTTCTTCAGGTGTTTTGGATTCGCCTTCGCTATTTACAGTTTTTCTAGGTAATGGAGGGTAGTACCTCTGAGAGCAAGTGGATGACTTTGCTCGTGCAGCCGCACAGTTATCAGGGGGATTTAAAATATTTTTCTCAGTGCTCTGGATAACTTTATGAGCCTTAGGTCTTGGACTTTTTTAGTCGAGGCCTCGGTCAGAAGAGGGAGTCGCTGAGGACTAAGGGATGTGTTTTGAGCAATAACCGCAAGTTCCGCTGCAAAGACTTTAACGCGCCTGGTATCGTTAGAGCTAGACAAGGTTTGATTTTCTGTGTTTGTCTAAACGGGCGATGTAACAGCGCTTCTGGTTGCAAATTTCGGAATCAGAAAACTCTTGGAGCAGCCGAGGTTGGCGGTCAAATAGATGAGATTATTGGCTGTGTTCGCCTCGAACCAACTATATTGGCTTATACTTGCATTGAGATGACCACTGCTTTCACTGGCTGTGCCGATTACTTATTACCATTTTTCATTAAAACATTGTTTTTCCTTTTGCTCTCAGAGCAGAACTTCTCTCTAAGGCGATGTGCTGACACCCGATATTGAAACTACTAGTTCCAGTCTATGTTGGTTTGGCTTCTGATGGCTGATCGAAATTACCTATATAGAGGGGAACGAGCGAACCAATGGTCTGAAAATAGACAGCTGCTTTCACTAGGCGTCTGGAATTCCGAGGGTCGATGTAGTCCGCAAAAAGTGTTTAGAACACAAGAGTGTGCCCAAATAAGTTGTTCCCATCAAACGGTTCGGCTGTTGCCAGAAGACCGCCTTCCGTAACGGAAGTGGAAGTTATCCACGGGTTTTCTAGTGGAAGAAGCAAACCAGACGACTTTAATCCAATTATTGGCTTCTGATTTGGACTTACCAATCCTTCCTTTTGTTTGGCACCGTGCGCGAAGGATTACAACAAGAACGAATTTTATCCATACCGAGCGCATACTGGCAATTGGCCAGAGTCCAGCGCAGTTTGTCTAGTACCAGTCTTTGCGGTTGCTGGAACACACGTCTGTCCTCCACAGTGGTGTGGTGGATCACTTCCGATGTGATGGAGATAGCTCAGTGGGTGAACGGGTCTTTCACGCAAACCCAAGATATCCGGATCGAATTCTGTCACCACCGTTTGGTGATGCATGCAGTACGCCAAGGTTTGAGACCAAAGATACCGCGTCTGTCCGTGGCCCCCATCTGAGGACACGGAAGTTAGTAGTAGCAGCGTCGATGAAAACTCCACCGGTAGATATCTCTTTTCTGAACATAGCCACGATAAATTCACGCTTTTGGTTCACCCAATAGCTCGGTCCTCAGGCTATTTTTGAATGATGGATCACGTTATTACCACTTTACTTGATATAAAATTGTACCCACCCAAGGGTGAAGAATTTATGGAAAGCAGTTACCTTTGTTAAAAGAAAAAAGGTTTAACGATTTCTGCGTGGATTTTCAACTCTTTTAATATCGAACGCCCAACCAAAAGCACGCTGCAGACCATATCCAGTATAGGTCAGCAAAAACATGAAGATCATCTTGGAGTTCGTTTGACACCCTGGAATACATACTAGGTACAGCGACGTAGACCCTCATTTTTAAATAGCGAGACGCCAACCTGATCACCAGTAAGCATCTGGGAAGTAGCTCAGAGTGCCTACGGAGTAGAAAACGGTCAACCAGAAGCGACAATGCAAATTTAGTCGGTCGCCATAACTCGCTGGTGGTTGTGCTCACAAGGCACTTGTAAAAGTGCAGAGTTTACAAAACTTCGCGTCACGGTCTCGAATATCTGTGGTAAATTTATTTTACGTCCTGGAACCTCACGAGGAACCACTCTTTGGGATTTAGACGACACCGATAAACTCTTAAATATCGGACCTTGGTTCCAACCTCACCCGTAAATTCAACGAAATTGATAGTTGTGCCTCTTGAACGTGCCTCCACTTGATCTATTTTGCCGAAAAAGGATCTTGATAACTGAGCCTGCAGACCTTACTAACCCATCTGAAAAACCGTCGAAAGCGGCGTTGAAAGGACTGATTATTCAAGACGAGACAATTATTGCAGGTTGATGTAATATATCTACGTAACTTCGTTCGCTCGTTACGACTGGAACGCTCGCAAACAACGCGCTGAAAGAAAGACCACCAAGTTCGGGGAGGGGTTTTGGAGCACCCTCCTGTAAGCCATAAAATATGTGTAGCATTCGGTCGCATATCTGATCTGTGACGGTCAGTATGCATCGTAAATCACAAACCGACTTCCTAAAACTGGATGAACATTACAAAGTGTACGTGGAGAGTTATCTAAAAGATCTATTCCAAAGGCGGACATAATTGTAAATTCCATCTCCGACGAAGTACACCAGGTAGAAGCAAAGAGGTGCAAACCGGCCGTTTTCGCTCTGATTGTCCTTTAGGCTTGTGGACTAACTTTGAAGCAATGTGGAGGCATTAAGGACAACGTTCTACCGGAGTCAGGGTCTCAACATCTGTCATGCAGGAGCCAAAGGCCCAGTAAATCATGCACACGACTCACACAAGCGGGAACTCAAGTAACGCTTACAACAGAGCAGTAGGCTCTGTTACACAGATCGAATTTAATCCGCGTGCGCTTGCTGGTTTTGACTGTACTTTACGTAGGATACACACTGATCCCCAAACAAACCATATGTGAGAGTGGGACAATGTGATCATGCTACGTTAGGAGCCATCCAGAAACGTCCAAGAAAAACTTCCGACCAGATTCAACAACCGCGCGATAAAATTCTTCATTTGTTTCGATTGGTACAGCGGAAGAAAATTATCAGCAGGTGGTGAAATCTGCCGTTTGATGGCGATAAAATGAGAAATCAGTGAATACTGAATGATGTTTCGGTGATATCGCCCAGTGATTTGTGAATCATTGGTATCAATGAAAGATTTGACCATAAAGATTGCATCCATCGAGTGTTACTGCGAAAATGGTTCTTTTAGGCACTTAATTAATCCACCGTCTGGTTCTGTGAGACAATCCCCACGAAACACGTGACATTTTATGAGGCTTATTTGCGTGCCCGGAGTAACGAGAGAGCCCCACGTCCCAGTCACAGGAAGGATATGGAGAGTATAAAAAAAGACAGAAGAACAAAAAATGTGCATCTTGCTTACCAGTGATTTTAGCTTTATCAGTAACACGTTGGTGGAATTAATTTTGTTAGGCGCAACATTTAAACTGCTAAAAGAACTGCATGAAAAGTGGGGCAGTGGGTTGCAAAACATCACATGGAGGGGCCTGGTTTCGAGCATGTACCATTTTTCTGCTCACGTTCGAGTGGGTGTCACAAAAATTTTACTCCACGACAAGAAGTGTTAGGGGAGTGTCATCATGGTGGGATGACCGGGTGGGACATAGGGAGGGGGTCAGGTGGCGGTGAATGGAATATCGGGGGTTGCAATAGAAAACTGGTGGGCGGACATTTGTGTTAGTACCATAAGCAGCCGGTGACGTACCCACTGAGGCATACATTTCAAGAATTTGGCTTCTAGAAGCACTGATGTTCTGAGTAGGGTGATAGGTGACCACGGAGGCGTTGTGTTATGGGTGAAAGCCGTGAAACCCAGTGTAATTGTGGGTGGCTTGGAATTAGCAGGCGGCGGAGTGTGCAAATTCATCTGCAAAGGGCCGTTTCTCCGAATGTGGGTCATAGAAACAGATTCGTGGTGATTAACGTATACTTCCGATTCGCCCTTTTTCTGCAAATCCAAAACCCAATTCTCCAGCAAACATTTTTGATTTGGAGACTTGTTGAAGCCTTCTGATCTGCCGTTGTTATTCATTGTTGCTCCAAATAAATGAGATAAATATCCACAGTGAGAAGATGGGTCTGTCTTCCTGGGTCCGCCTCCCGCTACTCCGAGGAGCTTCGGTGCCTTGGGATTGGAGTTCTTTCCAGTGAACGCTTAGGTTGACGAAGGAAGTCGTCGAGAACTAGATTTGTATATAGCGTTGACCGTGGGTTTTGCCAGGGAAACCTGATCGCGCCTGGAGTTGAAGGGGTTAAACGCGGTTCCCTTATCAGTATCAGTCTGGACGCACAGCGTAAAGGCGTTGCCAGCCGCAACTTGCTTACCTGCAGAACTCGTGAAGCCGCCGAGATCGACAACCAAGTAAATAAGATTACTCACTGTGTTACATGAGTTTCCTCTTATTTGAGAAACATTGGTGCGTAGCACTTCTTTTTCGATTAGCGTCTCGGTAATAAAATTTGTGTCACGCCTGATACGCTATGCTAACCAACGGAGATCTTGCTTTCATACACTGGAGCGGTGCCCTAAGATGTCACTTCTGGATCTTGAATTTTTGGCAGTCCGTACACCCCATACAATAAGGTGCCACAACTCGTCTAATGTATGGTCACCAGGATCGTGGTTTATCCGCTTCTTGGCCTTATGTTGGCCGGAATGGCTAAGTTTTCAGTGCAAGTGACGCGAGACAGACATGGCAACACAGTCGTACTCACTGGGGGGTAAGTGGCGTGGTGGTCAACACGGTTGCCTCATGAAGGCGTGTCCGAAGTTCTGGCTACAGTTTTGGCAAGGGTGCGCACTACTGACGAGCTCTACCAAGCGCAAAATCCGAGTCCATTACCACTTTCCGGAAGCGACCAATCGGAAGTTCAATACGCATGCAAAGGATGCAATCAAATGCTGGTGATATCCAGATTGAAACTAATCGATGCCCCGACTACTGATCAGTAATCTGAACACACATCTATTCATGTGTATGGTATGTTGTTACAGACACCTCCATATATTGTACTGCTTAAATGCCCGTTTTCATCGGCTGCTAAGTGTACAACTCTGTGCATCCTTGAATGCACCTTCATGGCAAATGTCATCGTGATAGTCGCGAACTGTATTTTGCGAGGCGAAGAGGGAACTGTCTTGCTATGTACAGATTTCAACGAGATTATTTATACCATTTTACTAAAACTTGAAATAACTTCCGTTTCACTGAATTTTCAGAAGTTTCACGAAAGAGCACCTACCCTCATTTTTCATCGTCGTGACGCTTTTGCACAGGCAACTTTGGTGACGTTATAGTTCTATTATTATTAATACCGATTTTTGGTGCACTGAGCACTGAAATTCGTGAGGTTTTCGCCATTGTTCAAAGTAATCACAATGTAAACTACTATCTGATTGTATATTTCATTGTTTCTGCTGCTTCTCACCTCACGCACTGTCCTAACTAAATATCGCTACTTATCACGTTAGCATATGTTGCTTTCGTTCACACACTAACACACAGCGACAATTACGAGGATCAATAATATTGGTGGATCGGTGGCATTAACCGTTTGTGACCTAATTGACTGTCACATGTCTGTTCAGAATGGTATGCGTTTCCAGCCGTTCACAAACGGGTGTCACTTCAACTGTACTGGCCTAAAGGAAAGCCGGTTTTTGCCCACATTTTCGGAAATGCCACTCATCTGCTTGAGCTGTCTCTTTCGAAAAAGTTGTGTCATGTCTGTGCCGGTAACCGATCAAATGCTCGTCATCCCCAGTATGCAGGAGCAAAAAGCGTTCAAAAGTTGCTGCATTACGTTTTAAAATGCCAGTGCGCTCTACGTGGCACGTTAGAAATATCTCTGAGTGGAACACAGAAAACCCTGTCTGACGTGAAGTCTACTGTTGGCTCGTTGAATGAGTATGTTATGTCCGCGCTTTCGGGTGTTACGCTTGCTCGTGAGGCCTTTGCTCTTTCCACTGCAAAGGCTGAAGAAGCGGCTGCGAACCTAAGCGATATGGCACTCTGTGAAAAAAGGGTTGTTTTGTGAAGACAGTTTTTGACCAAATCCCCTCCGAGCGAGCAGGTCAGAGCAGTGTTGAACACACATTTCCATTCGAGGTCAACAAACCTGGTTTTAGCTGACGGGCTTTGATTCAAGGCTATCAAGAAGTCACCCAGAATTCTCGTGGCTTTATCGACGAAGATTATCGCACGGAAGTGTTGGAACAAGCAGTTGAAATTGGGAAACAACATGCTAATTTGAGAAGTCTTACTGGATGTCTCGTTGCAAGAGCTGCATAGACGCTTCCATCATACTAAACACAAAGCCATGCACCAATACCTACCCCAAACTTCAAACCAACGCAAAACTCAACATTCACTCTTAAAAGGAGATCAGTGTACCCGAAGGGATCAGCCCACAACCACATCAGAGGTGGCTGCTCTCATGTGCTTTGATGGTTAACCACCTCTGGAGCCGCGCGTTTTTGGACGAGCAGTCCCCATATCTATTACTGCCCATCACTGATTCCTCGTGTCTCAAATCCTCCCCCAACTATTTCTTTCAATAGTTATTCTAGCCATTGACCACATAATCATATTACTATGCTGGGGTCACCTCCTACAACCGCGAAGGCTTATACTCGACTCGCTGTAAAGACTGTCTTACAGTGGATTGAAGTCGTTTCTTACCAGATTCTCTTTTAATATGAAGTGACGCCCAGATTTTAGAGGGTGCAGAACCGCAAATCAACCTCCAGTAATTCAGAAGGCGAAATCGGTTCGAAATCCGCCACTACACTCGAAGAAGACTGATGGAACTCTACCGCCGTCAGCGCATACCCAGTCGCCACTAGGACGGCTTAAACAAGCTGTTTCTCGTGCTTTCCGTGTATGTCGACTCTCATGGACAGCATACCACGGGATGTCTCCTGTGCCGGAGAGACTTCTCCGGTGGACGCCTGAGAGGTCACGCTCTCCATTTACGCCGGGAATTCCCGCTCTCAACTGTCGTAGAAGAGTGAAACTCCTCATGGAAATGCGCCACACTCTGTATCGAACTCCAGCTTCGTAGTCTTGACAACTCTCTCGCCCAAGAATGTGAAAGTCATTGATTTCAATGACAGAGAACATCAGGAAAATAAAGAAGATATGTTTCAGTCGACCGTAAATAAGTTTGAAATTCATTTGGCACCGAGATCGAAATTAGCGATGGTAGAGGTTATGAAGGTATAAATGTAGTATCTTGTGGAGAATTTTTTCACGTGTGATTAATATTTGACCGATGTTATTTTATATTCCATTTTAGGTTATGGAATTTTTACAGGGCTTCAAAGATGTTTTTGAGGATCGCGAATTTGCTAGCTTCAGCGAGTTCAAAAGTTGCTTAGATAGGTACATGAAGGATCACAATGTTCTGTATGTGCCTGGTTCAAGCAAAAAATCAAGCAGTGGACGCTTGAAATATGATCATGTGAGTGACTGCTGTTGGGTTTACCTGTTAGATGGCGTTCCGTTGTATGAAACACAAGTGACGTAAGAGCGAAAGCTGTGGAGTACGACGTGTTTAGTGAGCTCAGTTCAAATACTTCCCATTGCACAGTTCCCACAATACATGCTGCCAATCACGCTTTAACGTGCTTAGGATGAATAGCGTGTTGGTTGTTAGCTCTTTCACGTTGGAACACAACCACGACCTAACTGCCTTGCTGTACGATGCACATCCAAGGATTCGTCGGCTCACAGACAGTGAAGTGAACAACTCGAGACATCAGTTGTAAGATATCCGCACCAAATGTAGTACGAATGAAGTTGAATAGCTTGGGCGTCGTGGTTAACATGTTATTGATAAACAGATTGGGAATAACACAACGTTTCAAGCAAGTTGTAATAATCTACGTTTCAACCACCCCGGGTGGCCTTCCTCAGGAGTGTTGTAATCGATCACAACACTCCTGAGGAAGGCCACCCGAGGTGGTCGAAACGTTGTGTTATTCCCAATCTGTTTATCAACTCGAGACATCTTTTCGAGTACAACACGCCAGCTGCTGATTTGAAGCAGTATGCTGCGGATGTTTATGGCAAGTGTATAACTACCATGGATAGTTGCAGCATCGGTCATCGGTCGAAACCGCCAGTGATAAATAAGTGGGTTAGTGTGCACTAAAGTAGCAGAAAATCTGTCACAAATCCTGGATCACAGGGACAAATGGCGTACTGCGTGTCATCGGATACAAAGATAATAGATACACGCATATATGTTTCGCACGCAGAGAGCAAGTGCAGTTATTCAGACGATTCCTTGACGTGGCAAACGTCGCTGACACTCATGGGACCAACCGCCACAAGTAGGTCCTCCATCACTCCGCATTGGTCGCTGTAGCCTAAAGCTGTATCAGTTCCTCGTTACAGACGGCATGGGCCGTGGACGACCCGTAATGTACGCCTATGTACAAAGTGAGAAATACGCAACCCTGCGTCATTTGTTCGAGACATTCCGGGAGGTTATGGGTGAACACATACCTGTCAGAACGTTTGTGATGGATTAAATGGCGGCCCAAATGCAAGCACAGGAAGCCGCATTTTCAAGGTTATCATAGCTTTCACGCACCAGTCCATTGAAACAGCTAAGGCGACCTTACCACACACAGACTTTCCCCTTCTTTCATCGTGGAATGCAAAACAGCCTAGGTGGGAGAAGAATTTTCACATGGGGGTGCCTTGCGGATATTGTGGTAACCCCGGTAATACGAATGGTTATCGGTGCGATAAGAACCAGTTATTTTTCCACGTGGAGTGCATGAATAATGCTAACATATCACACTGCCCCCTCTGCACAGGGCAGTTACAACCTCCCTCGCCAGGTGAGTTATGATATCATTAACTATGCATGTTCAATTGCAACGACCTTAAACACGGTGCCAACTCCGACGTTGAAACGAAGACACAGACCGTGTGCAGCTCCACTATTCATTGATGATATATCTGAAGATGAGTTTCGCGATGTTCCCCCACGCAAGCGGGTCCAAGTGAAAGTGTCCGCAAATGACTACACAGACGTCACCGGCAAACGTAAGTGATACCCCACTTAACATGTTACATACGGTTCAACTGTAGACTGGCATGCACAGCAAGAGAAGGACTTCTACTGAAGCAGCACCGCAAGCATGCAGCCTTCCTGATTTCTGACGGAATATCCTAGATAGTGACAACATGTATATATACTGAACGTGTTTCGATATTTCAGTATTGTAATGTTCTGTCTGGGGGTGCAGGTAGGCTGACCGTCGAACATAGACGTCAGTGTGTCCAACCATAGGTCGTGACGTTGTGACTATTGGGCGCACTTAGGCTGACCTTCGAACGGTTAACCCCGAATAGCTCCATGCAGTACAGTACCTCACTTCTCTTTGAACCTCTTTGCTTTCCTAAAGACACGTGAAATTCCGTTTTCTTGGCGATCAGGTAACTGAAGAATTTTACCTATTTTTTGGTTACCTTCAGGCCAAGGCAGCCTACGCCGATTACGGTGCGCAATATCTACTCTAAGCAGATCACACCGGGTTTCGCCCGCATTATGTTTAGAAGTCATCAGCTGCGGTCTTATCTACTTACCCACGACGCCTCCAATTTTCAGTGGTTTCCAATCGCACGTGGGGATGATCACAATGACCCAAACTTATCAATGAATATCGAATGGACTGTTTTAAAAAAAGATGGACTACAACTTATACGGTACATGTTTATTAATCATTGGTTCCTTATTCCCTCTATCAACCAGATCGCAAAAGTTTGACTATCTCGTCAACATATTTCGCTGTTAATTTAGCGCAGATCCTTGGCGTCCTTGATAAACATCGTTTACGCATTAAAACAAACAAATTCTCACAGTACAGTAGGCATATTTCATACTTTCCTAAATATTCCGTCCACAATTACTCCCATGATATTCCAAACCCACATATTTACGGTAAACTAACGACAGCATACACTCCCTGCGGGTAAATTTCAGCCAGATATAGTAAACGTACTGGTGACTTGGATATCCAAGTCTCTTGCTTGCTGCTTAGTTGCTGTTTCACCTGTCCGCCCATGTGCATTCCTCAACTATTTGGCCGTTGGCTGGAGAGCTTTGGCGAGGATATGACTTTTGAGAACCTTCAGCGGTAAACCCCACTTTAATGTCTATTCGCAAATTTTCAGAATATCCCCGTGGATATCGGTCGAGTCCGACGAACTCCCGACTAGCTTTTTATCGTCCGCATACAGATAACATGGGCAGACTAAATCGTTGGTCAGGTCGTTTATGTATACCAGAAAATCATAGGGGCGAGGATTGATTCCTGAAGATCTCCACTTAAGGCAGAATCTTTGTCCGACTGTACTCCTCTTACTCTACACGACCTTCCAACTAGAAACGCCTACACGCACCTGCAGACTCTAGCGGAGATCCCAGCTTCTCGGAGTTTCCAGCATGAAAGCCTGTGGTTGGCAGGATCGAAGGCTTTCTGACGGTGCAGATAGCACACCTCGACCACTTCTCCTTTATCCAGTTTCTCCGTGAGAGTGTCTAACAACGTCAGTAATTTTGTAAGACAAGGTATTCCTCTAGGGAGCCACGTTGAGGAGCTCTGAAGAAATTCTGTTCACAGAGGAACTTACAGACCCTTTCTCTTAATATTCGTTCGAAAATTCTCCTGACAACACTAGTCACTCATATTGGTCGGTAATTACCAACTTCTGGTCGGTTGCCATCTTTGAAGGTAGGAATTATGATGGCTTCTTTCCAGTCTCTCACAGCTATCCTTGTTTCTAAAGTGAGAGTGAACAATTGGGCAAGTGGTGACGCCAACCATTTGGCCAGATGTTTCAGGTCCTGCTTACTTTATGTTGTTTAACTTGGATATCGCTTGCTCAACTTCGTGAGGCGAAATGATCTGATCTATCATTGGCACGCTCACGGTATTAGGCTGAAGTTCCAGTGCCTCGTTGTCTGAGCGAAAAACACTTAGAAACTGTGCCATAAGCGCGTCCGCTATGCCCTTGTCAGTCGATATGATTTCCCCGTTATAGGAATGTGTGGTCCTAATTTCCTTTCTTCGAGAGGATCCATATTGAGTATAACCATGAAAACTCTCGGGTTTCTGTTTAATATCTTCAGCTATGTTGAGCTCATAGACTAGACGAGCATTTCTTGTTTCCTAGATTGCTTCATTTTCAGTCTTTCGCAAACCATGAAGCTTTTAAACCCTTTATGTTTCATATTTGCCTTCTAAGCCATGTACTTACTTCGGAAAGGTCTCTTAACCCTGGGACGAACTTATGGCTTCTGACCTCTTCCTCCGACTTGTTTCTGAGGGACGTTCTTATCTATAAAAACCCGGATGTTATCGACGTAGACTGACCACAGAAAGTTGATATTCCAGGCCATCTCACCAGCTCCCAATGCTAGTTTCTTTTTGTCTATTCGGTGAAACAGTTGCATCTTGTGTGCCTGCTTTACTAGCAGGGAACACTGGAACAAACGCTAAATCGTTACGTTATCACTCTTGCTCAGTGGTGCTGCAGGCAATACGCCTGTGACATCCGTCTTCCGCCGAGTTAGGATCAAGTCCAACACTGAGGCCATCTGACCGGGTCGGGATATCGTGACCACCCTCACCTGCTGTGTTGGTGTGAATTTGTTGACTTAGTTGAACAGCTCGTGATCAAACACTCTATCACCAACAGATCTCAGTGACCAGTTGACCTTAGGAACATTTAAATCTCCCAAAACGAGCAGGCGATAGCCTGACTGACAAGACGACTAAAGTGTTTCCAGTAATGCTTCGTCATCCGCTGGACTACGGTACACACCGACGAACGCGAATGGAGGAATGATGTGGAACAGGTTAACAGCGGTCTGAACACCCACTCAATTGCAGTTATAGTTCACGGGTGACTGCCTTATAGAACGTTTGATCAATAATAGGCAGCCGCTTCCGACTGCATTACTATGGTCCCTGTGGTACCATTGGAATTCACGTGCCCAATTCCCCAGATCTGTTCCTTCTTTGAGCCAGGTTTCTGTGAGGAAGCAAATGCCTATGGAGTGGATCGCTGTTTGGAGCTCGCCTCTCTTGTTAAGGAGGCTGCATATATTCGCCAGCTTGCATTTCAGCTCCGATGGTCTAACCTTCTGACTAATCCGCCAGTTGGTCGTACCTAATCCCTCGGAGTTTTCCTCTAATGGCTAGATCCGTATTTTTGGATATGAAGTAAGAGCCAGCCCGATTTGAACCATTTTTTCTCTTCGGTGTCTGGCTCTCCAAGGCTGCATCATCGTCGTCTTGCTCTCCCGGCTCTGTGCTTCGCTTTCTGACCCAGATATAATCCAAGTCGCTCATTTTATGATTCTTGGTGCAGCTGACATCACCACATATGAGTCAGATTTGCCATCCATGGCTGTGTCTCATTTGACTTTTATGCCTGGCATCCTTTGAGCTATTGTGTCAGCTTTAGATAGTACGAGATCCCGAATGCTGAGGTCTCAAAATTCGACTAGGAGTGGTCTGTGACTATTCGTTTGTGTGTTAGATATGATCCACCTACCGAATCTGTGGGTCCCGCGCCATTTTGTCGCTGCGGGTAGTTCGGTGTTCCGTGAGACACTTAGAATTAGTTGTCTATTCGAGGGCCTCGTATGGTTAGGATCTTATATGGCCGGTTCGGGGGCGTAAATAGTTATGTTCCTGTCCATTTTTAGTGTCCTCATAAGTACTTTCCAACCGTCTAGCTGTATTAATCTGATTGTGTAGAGCGGCCGTGACAGTACGTAGATGGGTCTCGTGTTACGCTATCCGTGCGAGAACCGCATCGAGGTTTGTCGGGCTACTGAGACTAAAGTGCACGCGGTGACTTACTGGCGTCCTGCCACCTTCCTTCACTTGTCCAATTGGCGTCGACGCCATTGCTTTCTCAGATCTAGTAACTGTTCCAGTGATTGAATTTGTGTTCCCTGAGCACCTTTATTGCCGTTTTAGAATTTTGGTGAAATCGAGATGTTGTTCTGGGTTGTAAAGCCGTTGATCTAAGCGATGTCAGGTGCACAAGAGGGGTACCTCCCGGTGTGGGGCGTACGGACTGCTTGCAGAAGACCGTCGGAGTGCGCTCGACTTTCCTTGAGTTTCCGTGACGATCAACCCTGGTTTTTGAAGCAGCAGAGTTCTTAGAATGAGTGATGGTGTGGCTCGGGAAACAGGTGCCGAAAGTCGCTATGTGTGAAACACCTATTACAGATTCCGATCTCTCCGAAAAATTAAGCAACTTTCTTCCTCTTGCTTTGCAACCTAGGCAACCCCACGCAGGTCACAATATCTGCCGTGCAGTTTATATAGCTCAGCGCTTATGCGTGCACACGGCTAGTGACACCACCTATCGCATATGCCACATTGAGTACCGACCACCACCTTTCTGCCAGACTGCTTGTTAAGGCGTGGATAAGGGACGCAAGGCATACTATCAGTGGGATGTTTATGAGGCTTAGGTAACCTGATCTATATGACAGGAAAAGAAAAAAGTGCAAGACGAGAGAAGTAACTTACCTTCGAATTCGAGCCGCGCAAAATTGAAATTGCAGAGGGCACCAAGAACAGAGTAACAAACTAATCTAGCGACGTCCCAAATAAGTAGAAATCTAGTAACACCTCAGAGCTGTCCCTGAAAGAGCATCCAACAACCTCTAGGGAAGGTTCAATTCAACGATTGATACACGGGTTCGAGGAAGGGGTCCAAGGTTCCCGGATCCAGCCGGTTTCCCTTGCTCAGTGTCAGGTTGAGACCTGTAGTTACTCTTGTTATGACACCCTTGACCGTTATCAGCTGCTGGGGGTGGAGAACTGCCCACTATTATTATACTAGTGAAAAGCTATGTAAGGAACAAGTCACCGCAGAGCCTTCGAGGCTCACGTAGGTGATAATCGACAATTTCATTAAGGAACTCGTAGAAAAACTACCGCAATCGACGTGGTACGACCGTTTTTCGAGTGTCTTAGCTGAACACTTGGAAGACACTTAAAGAAGATCGAGTAAACATTTCATCCTAGGCCCCATTCCGTTACGAACGCTTGTGGGTTTCCAGTACACTAAAGCAATCACCGTTTTGATGGTCACTGGCTACAGACTTCAATTAGAGAGGTTTGACTTTGCCGAGGTCCACTGCGTCAATTCAGAGATATCTGTGTTTTGTTTGATTGAAATATGGCCTTGCGATTTGTTATCTTCCTTAAGTAAACTGCATCGAGCGTCTTTATACATACTCAACCTACTGATATCGCTTCGCCCACTCTTACTCACTCTGAGCCCTGTGAGCTTTCAAACGAAAAAATTAGCCATCTCCGTTTTATAATTTTTCTTCGATTACCTATAACCCTTATCTTTTCTCGATGCACGAACAGTCGTTTTGCTCCCAACCAAAAAATGGTCATTTGTTCGATTAGGCTGATTTCCGTTTTGCCTAGCTGCCGTTTTCACACGGGAATATCTTTTGTTCAACTTCTGATGATTGCTTACATCCGAACACTTGGGAATTTTCTGTTGACCATTCAAGTTTACACCAAATTACGGGTATTGTGTTGAGCCAATAAATGCCTTCTCATTAATCGTTCCGAAGATTCTCCATTGCCGTTGAATATTGAGAACGGCATTTATTGGGTATAGGGACTGCGTGCATCTGGCTGTAAACTTTAATCTTTGGCAAACGATTCAACACAGTATGTCCTGTAGCGAGTATATATTGTGCTATTTTTGTTGGTCACATAATCTTGTACATTTTCGATGATTTCAGTTATTTACCCTATTCCAGGCTAACGATTTCGTAACGTCCGTTCCGGAGTTGAAAACACAGCTCATTCCACGCCTTGCTGGCTTGACGTGTCTCTCTATACACTGCTTTATAGGGTTGACATCAATAAACGGGTGTCGATGCGCTGAGTCTTTGTTCTTCATTGTCGATCGGTTTTAAATAGCTGGAATTGTTCCAACAAAGACATTGTGTACGACTTTATTTACATTCTTATTCAGTAATCTTATACGGACCCCGTAAACAGATCGAAAGGTATGTTCGTCTGTTCGGGAAACAGTGCCTTTATCACACAACCCGTTCCGAACTACTTCTTGGCGACCATCAGATGAAGATATGAAAAAGGTTAACTAGACGGCAGTAAACTTATCATCATCGGATGAAACTTCGCAAGGTTCATTGAGTTTTGCACACTATGTATAACGAATACGTTTCCGAATGCCTCCTGTCCACATTTGTTGTCACACAGAGGGCGGCTACAGTCACTCGACCAGCGTTTAGTACGGTCAGTGTCAATCTGTTGTGCAGGTTTTGAATCCTCAGCATGAAAAACAGCGTTGCTAGAAGTAGGTTCGGGAATGCCACTGATGTGTATCAGAAGTAACAGCAAGCTCAGAACGGATCCTGGAGTAGTTCCAGCGGAGATCGCAGTAGAGAAGAGTCGGGTTCACTATTTACTGCGAATGTTCCGTTAGCAAGAACAGATGCAATTCAGCGGAGAGCCTTTCTTTGGATGCCATGAGCTTCTAGTTAATGTGCAAAAGAACCGTGTGAGACATGGTCAAAGACTTTGACAAAATCGAGGAGGATAACACCAAAAGCGTGGCCATTGACTTTGGCTTCTATAGAGCAACCTATGTTGATTAACATGTTGATTATGCATGACCGGTCGGCTGGAATGCTATGTTGCGTAGAGGAGAGAAGTTTATTTGAGAAGAAATGCTTAGGGATGGCGCGTCTTAACGGACGCTACACTATTTCGCGAAAGATGCCGGCGATGAAAATCTGCTGATAACTAGCAAAGTGTTGATTGCCTACCTTGGGTATTGCTGATAGTGGTCTTTCATCATGCCTCTGGAAGAGCGTCGGTTCACACTATCTGTCGGAATTGATCACGGTAAAGCACTGCTAAACCGAAAGCCGCTTTTCCGAGGATCCGGGAATAAAGCGCTTCTGGTCCCAGTGCACTATAAGGACTGATATTACACAAGAGGCCATGGATATCCAATACGGATTCAGATGTCAGGAGTGGGTACTGGAAATTTCCCGCAGAAAAATCCGATGCCAATATGGCGGAACCACAATGGAGGCTGCTGACTAGTATTCTTTGAAAACCCAAGCAGCCACCTGAGGGCTGGAAATAGCTCCACAAACGGAACGTCGCAGAGGAGGCAACGAGGGTTTTACTTTCTTTCTGCCAGACCGAGTGTTCAATTAGAGAAGTCTCATTCTCGTGGGTTACCAGCGAGATTCTCTCTGCTGAAATTTACCCGCAGGGAGTGTATGCTGTCGTTAGTTTACCGTAAATATGTGGGTTTGGAATATCATGGGAGTAATTGTGGACGGAATATTTAGGAAAGTATGAAATATGCCTACTGTACTGTGAGAATTTGTTTGTTTTAATGCGTAAACGATGTTTATCAAGGACGCCAAGGATCTGCGCTAAATTAACAGCGAAATATGTTGACGAGATAGTCAAACTTTTGCGATCTGGTTGATAGAGGGAATAAGGAACCAATGATTAATAAACATGTACCGTATAAGTTGTAGTCCATCTTTTTTTAAAACAGTCCATTCGATATTCATTGATAAGTTTGGGTCATTGTGATCATCCCCACGTGCGATTGGAAACCACTGAAAATTGGAGGCGTCGTGGGTAAGTAGATAAGACCGCAGCTGATGACTTCTAAACATAATGCGGGCGAAACCCGGTGTGATCTGCTTAGAGTAGATATTGCGCACCGTAATCGGCGTAGGCTGCCTTGGCCTGAAGGTAACCAAAAAATAGGTAAAATTCTTCAGTTACCTGATCGCCAAGAAAACGGAATTTCACGTGTCTTTAGGAAAGCAAAGAGGTTCAAAGAGAAGTGAGGTACTGTACTGCATGGAGCTATTCGGGGTTAACCGTTCGAAGGTCAGCCTAAGTGCGCCCAATAGTCACAACGTCACGACCTATGGTTGGACACACTGACGTCTATGTTCGACGGTCAGCCTACCTGCACCCCCAGACAGAACATCACAATACTGAAATATCGAAACACGTTCAGTATATATACATGTTGTCACTATCTAGGATATTCCGTCAGAAATCAGGAAGGCTGCATGCTTGCGGTGCTGCTTCAGTAGAAGTCCTTCTCTTGCTGTGCATGCCAGTCTACAGTTGAACCGTATGTAACATGTTAAGTGGGGTATCACTTACGTTTGCCGGTGACGTCTGTGTAGTCATTTGCGGACACTTTCACTTGGACCCGCTTGCGTGGAGGAACATCGCGAAACTCATCTTCAGATATATCATCAATGAATAGTGGAGCTGCACACGGTCTGTGTCTTCGTTTCAACGTCGGAGTTGGCACCGTGTTTAAGGTCGTTGCAATTGAACATGCATAGTTAATGATATCATAACTCACCTGGCGAGGGAGGTTGTAACTGCCCTGTGCAGAGGGGGCAGTGTGATATGTTAGCATTATTCATGCACTCCACGTGGAAAAATAACTGGTTCTTATCGCACCGATAACCATTCGTATTACCGGGGTTACCACAATATCCGCAAGGCACCCCCATGTGAAAATTCTTCTCCCACCTAGGCTGTTTTGCATTCCACGATGAAAGAAGGGGAAAGTCTGTGTGTGGTAAGGTCGCCTTAGCTGTTTCAATGGACTGGTGCGTGAAAGCTATGATAACCTTGAAAATGCGGCTTCCTGTGCTTGCATTTGGGCCGCCATTTAATCCATCACAAACGTTCTGACAGGTATGTGTTCACCCATAACCTCCCGGAATGTCTCGAACAAATGACGCAGGGTTGCGTATTTCTCACTTTGTACATAGGCGTACATTACGGGTCGTCCACGGCCCATGCCGTCTGTAACGAGGAACTGATACAGCTTTAGGCTACAGCGACCAATGCGGAGTGATGGAGGACCTACTTGTGGCGGTTGGTCCCATGAGTGTCAGCGACGTTTGCCACGTCTAGGAATCGTCTGAATAACTGCACTTGCTCTCTGCGTGCGAAACATATATGCGTGTATCTATTATCTTTGTATCCGATGACACGCAGTACGCCATTTGTCCCTGTGATCCAGGATTTGTGACAGATTTTCTGCTACTTTAGTGCACACTAACCCACTTATTTATCACTGGCGGTTTCGACCGATGACCGATGCTGCAACTATCCATGGTAGTTATACACTTGCCATAAACATCCGCAGCATACTGCTTCAAATCAGCAGCTGGCGTGTTGTACTCGAAAAGATGTCTCGAGTTGATAAACAGATTGGGAATAACACAACGTTTCGACCACCTCGGGTGGCCTTCCTCAGGAGTGTTGTGATCGATTACAACACTCCTGAGGAAGGCCACCCGGGGTGGTTGAAACGTAGATTATTACAACTTGCTTGAAACGTTGTGTTATTCCCAATCTGTTTATCAATAACATGTTAACCACGACGCCCAAGCTATTCAACTTCATTCGTACTACATTTGGTGCGGATATCTTACAACTGATGTCTCGAGTTGTTCACTTCACTGTCTGTGAGCCGACGAATCCTTGGATGTGCATCGTACAGCAAGGCAGTTAGGTCGTGGTTGTGTTCCAACGTGAAAGAGCTAACAACCAACACGCTATTCATCCTAAGCACGTTAAAGCGTGATTGGCAGCATGTATTGTGGGAACTGTGCAATGGGAAGTATTTGAACTGAGCTCACTAAACACGTCGTACTCCACAGCTTTCGCTCTTACGTCACTTGTGTTTCATACAACGGAACGCCATCTAACAGGTAAACCCAACAGCAGTCACTCACATGATCATATTTCAAGCGTCCACTGCTTGATTTTTTGCTTGAACCAGGCACATACAGAACATTGTGATCCTTCATGTACCTATCTAAGCAACTTTTGAACTCGCTGAAGCTAGCAAATTCGCGATCCTCAAAAACATCTTTGAAGCCCTGTAAAAATTCCATAACCTAAAATGGAATATAAAATAACATCGGTCAAATATTAATCACACGTGAAAAAATTCTCCACAAGATACTACATTTATACCTTCATAACCTCTACCATCGCTAATTTCGATCTCGGTGCCAAATGAATTTCAAACTTATTTACGGTCGACTGAAACATATCTTCTTTATTTTCCTGATGTTCTCTGTCATTGAAATCAATGACTTTCACATTCTTGGGCGAGAGAGTTGTCAAGACTACGAAGCTGGAGTTCGATACAGAGTGTGGCGCATTTCCATGAGGAGTTTCACTCTTCTACGACAGTTGAGAGCGGGAATTCCCGGCGTAAATGGAGAGCGTGACCTCTCAGGCGTCCACCGGAGAAGTCTCTCCGGCACAGGAGACATCCCGTGGTATGCTGTCCATGAGAGTCGACATACACGGAAAGCACGAGAAACAGCTTGTTTAAGCCGTCCTAGTGGCGACTGGGTATGCGCTGACGGCGGTAGAGTTCCATCAGTCTTCTTCGAGTGTAGTGGCGGATTTCGAACCGATTTCGCCTTCTGAATTACTGGAGGTTGATTTGCGGTTCTGCACCCTCTAAAATCTGGGCGTCACTTCATATTAAAAGAGAATCTGGTAAGAAACGACTTCAATCCACTGTAAGACAGTCTTTACAGCGAGTCGAGTATAAGCCTTCGCGGTTGTAGGAGGTGACCCCAGCATAGTAATATGATTATGTGGTCAATGGCTAGAATAACTATTGAAAGAAATAGTTGGGGGAGGATTTGAGACACGAGGAATCAGTGATGGGCAGTAATAGATATGGGGACTGCTCGTCCAAAAACGCGCGGCTCCAGAGGTGGTTAACCATCAAAGCACATGAGAGCAGCCACCTCTGATGTGGTTGTGGGCTGATCCCTTCGGGTACACTGATCTCCTTTTAAGAGTGAATGTTGAGTTTTGCGTTGGTTTGAAGTTTGGGGTAGGTATTGGTGCATGGCTTTGTGTTTAGTATGATGGAAGCGTCTATGCAGCTCTTGCAACGAGACATCCAGTAAGACTTCTCAAATTAGCATGTTGTTTCCCAATTTCAACTGCTTGTTCCAACACTTCCGTGCGATAATCTTCGTCGATAAAGCCACGAGAATTCTGGGTGACTTCTTGATAGCCTTGAATCAAAGCCCGTCAGCTAAAACCAGGTTTGTTGACCTCGAATGGAAATGTGTGTTCAACACTGCTCTGACCTGCTCGCTCGGAGGGGATTTGGTCAAAAACTGTCTTCACAAAACAACCCTTTTTTCACAGAGTGCCATATCGCTTAGGTTCGCAGCCGCTTCTTCAGCCTTTGCAGTGGAAAGAGCAAAGGCCTCACGAGCAAGCGTAACACCCGAAAGCGCGGACATAACATACTCATTCAACGAGCCAACAGTAGACTTCACGTCAGACAGGGTTTTCTGTGTTCCACTCAGAGATATTTCTAACGTGCCACGTAGAGCGCACTGGCATTTTAAAACGTAATGCAGCAACTTTTGAACGCTTTTTGCTCCTGCATACTGGGGATGACGAGCATTTGATCGGTTACCGGCACAGACATGACACAACTTTTTCGAAAGAGACAGCTCAAGCAGATGAGTGGCATTTCCGAAAATGTGGGCAAAAACCGGCTTTCCTTTAGGCCAGTACAGTTGAAGTGACACCCGTTTGTGAACGGCTGGAAACGCATACCATTCTGAACAGACATGTGACAGTCAATTAGGTCACAAACGGTTAATGCCACCGATCCACCAATATTATTGATCCTCGTAATTGTCGCTGTGTGTTAGTGTGTGAACGAAAGCAACATATGCTAACGTGATAAGTAGCGATATTTAGTTAGGACAGTGCGTGAGGTGAGAAGCAGCAGAAACAATGAAATATACAATCAGATAGTAGTTTACATTGTGATTACTTTGAACAATGGCGAAAACCTCACGAATTTCAGTGCTCAGTGCACCAAAAATCGGTATTAATAATAATAGAACTATAACGTCACCAAAGTTGCCTGTGCAAAAGCGTCACGACGATGAAAAATGAGGGTAGGTGCTCTTTCGTGAAACTTCTGAAAATTCAGTGAAACGGAAGTTATTTCAAGTTTTAGTAAAATGGTATAAATAATCTCGTTGAAATCTGTACATAGCAAGACAGTTCCCTCTTCGCCTCGCAAAATACAGTTCGCGACTATCACGATGACATTTGCCATGAAGGTGCATTCAAGGATGCACAGAGTTGTACACTTAGCAGCCGATGAAAACGGGCATTTAAGCAGTACAATATATGGAGGTGTCTGTAACAACATACCATACACATGAATAGATGTGTGTTCAGATTACTGATCAGTAGTCGGGGCATCGATTAGTTTCAATCTGGATATCACCAGCATTTGATTGCATCCTTTGCATGCGTATTGAACTTCCGATTGGTCGCTTCCGGAAAGTGGTAATGGACTCGGATTTTGCGCTTGGTAGAGCTCGTCAGTAGTGCGCACCCTTGCCAAAACTGTAGCCAGAACTTCGGACACGCCTTCATGAGGCAACCGTGTTGACCACCACGCCACTTACCCCCCAGTGAGTACGACTGTGTTGCCATGTCTGTCTCGCGTCACTTGCACTGAAAACTTAGCCATTCCGGCCAACATAAGGCCAAGAAGCGGATAAACCACGATCCTGGTGACCATACATTAGACGAGTTGTGGCACCTTATTGTATGGGGTGTACGGACTGCCAAAAATTCAAGATCCAGAAGTGACATCTTAGGGCACCGCTCCAGTGTATGAAAGCAAGATCTCCGTTGGTTAGCATAGCGTATCAGGCGTGACACAAATTTTATTACCGAGACGCTAATCGAAAAAGAAGTGCTACGCACCAATGTTTCTCAAATAAGAGGAAACTCATGTAACACAGTGAGTAATCTTATTTACTTGGTTGTCGATCTCGGCGGCTTCACGAGTTCTGCAGGTAAGCAAGTTGCGGCTGGCAACGCCTTTACGCTGTGCGTCCAGACTGATACTGATAAGGGAACCGCGTTTAACCCCTTCAACTCCAGGCGCGATCAGGTTTCCCTGGCAAAACCCACGGTCAACGCTATATACAAATCTAGTTCTCGACGACTTCCTTCGTCAACCTAAGCGTTCACTGGAAAGAACTCCAATCCCAAGGCACCGAAGCTCCTCGGAGTAGCGGGAGGCGGACCCAGGAAGACAGACCCATCTTCTCACTGTGGATATTTATCTCATTTATTTGGAGCAACAATGAATAACAACGGCAGATCAGAAGGCTTCAACAAGTCTCCAAATCAAAAATGTTTGCTGGAGAATTGGGTTTTGGATTTGCAGAAAAAGGGCGAATCGGAAGTATACGTTAATCACCACGAATCTGTTTCTATGACCCACATTCGGAGAAACGGCCCTTTGCAGATGAATTTGCACACTCCGCCGCCTGCTAATTCCAAGCCACCCACAATTACACTGGGTTTCACGGCTTTCACCCATAACACAACGCCTCCGTGGTCACCTATCACCCTACTCAGAACATCAGTGCTTCTAGAAGCCAAATTCTTGAAATGTATGCCTCAGTGGGTACGTCACCGGCTGCTTATGGTACTAACACAAATGTCCGCCCACCAGTTTTCTATTGCAACCCCCGATATTCCATTCACCGCCACCTGACCCCCTCCCTATGTCCCACCCGGTCATCCCACCATGATGACACTCCCCTAACACTTCTTGTCGTGGAGTAAAATTTTTGTGACACCCACTCGAACGTGAGCAGAAAAATGGTACATGCTCGAAACCAGGCCCCTCCATGTGATGTTTTGCAACCCACTGCCCCACTTTTCATGCAGTTCTTTTAGCAGTTTAAATGTTGCGCCTAACAAAATTAATTCCACCAACGTGTTACTGATAAAGCTAAAATCACTGGTAAGCAAGATGCACATTTTTTGATCTTTCAAGGAAATATCGTCCAGTGCTCAATGATTTCTCATTTTATCGCCGTCTGACGGCAGATTTCACTCCTTGCGGGCAATTTTCATCCCCCATCTGCTCAGTGTGCCACATCCGCGACAATAGCGCGACGGACGTTAAATCGACTGAAATCTGCGATTGCTAACCCTTGTCCAGCGGTGTTCATTCCACTGCCCTCGACTATAGTTCGTCCTTACTTGGAATATTGTGTCTAACCTTGGTCACCACATCTCAAAAAGGACATAGCCGCCCTCGAAAAAGTGCGGAAGCTCGCCTCAATTATGGTTTGTTGTGTGGAGGGTCTAAGCAACCAAGACCGACTAACTTCGTTGAACCTATTTTCACTCGAACGCAGGCAGGTTAGAGGAGACCTCATTGAAATGTACAAAATTATCCACCGCACTGAAATAAGCCCCATCGCAAGTTTGTTCGAGATGCGTCAGGACAGAAACTTAAGGGGTCATAGGTTCATAGTCAAGAAGACATGATCACGATTGGCTGCCCGATACAACTTCTTCACTGACATGGTAGTCAACTCGCGGAACAGGTTGCCTGCAAAGATCGTTTAGGCTGAGAGCGTAGATATATTTAGAGGGAGCTAGACAAATGTTGGAACCACCTTTATCCTACTCTGTACTGACCGAAGTATGATTTGTTTCTGCCGTATAGAGCAGCTAGGTTTCGATGCTCCTCTTCTCTCCCTACCTATAGACCCTCACTGAACATGTCAACAGAGAACGCAGTCTGGTCAATCTCCGGATCACACCAGCCAAGCATCAGGACGTCAACAGACGCGAGACCAAGTCCTGGATTTGAAATATGAACTCAATACAGCGATACTATACTCTGTTTTTAATCACTGCCTTTTAGGTCCACAGGAAACTGTTGGATACCGAAACGGACGAACTGACTGGATCTGGGTGATTTATGTCTTCAGCCTCAAACCCGTGTGGAAATCATTGGAATCAATCGTCTCCCGCAATCTGATTGGGTGATGCTAGCAATGGCGATCATTTGAAATGGAGTGTTTTGGGTATATTGTGGTCCGTTTTCCTTCCACACCCGGGGAACAATAATTTGAGCAACCGAGTCTTCTGGATGATTGACGCATAAATTTGTTGACGAGTTAATTGATACCAAAATATGCATACGTATCGATAGCACATAAGTATGACTTTTCCCATATAGAAGTGTATTTGCACTGAAAGGAAAGAAATGTAGATGTGTCTGTGGACGCATTGTAATTACTTATGTATATATGTATATATTTTTGTCACATAATGATAACTGTGTGCTCACATATATGGTCATATGGACCTCTTGACTGAGGTCTATTATCTGGCTGTATATAACTCCATATTCACAAGTGTGTGCATATTCTACATTCATTTGTAGACGTTTTCCTGTACTTTATTACGCATGTGTCCATATGCATGGGCTGCTGAGCGCACAACTCTGTGCATCCTTGAATGCGCCTTCATGGCACCCCTAGTAGCACACTAAGACGGTCGACCCTTTTTGAGTCTTTGGAGTGTCTTCCGCTAGTAAGGCAAGTATTTCTCTATTACCTCACTTGTGACATCTTTGTTTTCTGATTTGTCATTAATAAATTTGGTATTGTTGATTGACGCCACGTACGTGGCACTGAGATAAGCGCGAACAGTTTTTCGCGAGGCAAAGAAGGATGTGTTGTGTTATGTATGTTTTCTGCGAAAACTTGATATAACTTTCGTTTCACTGAATTTTCAGAAGCTGTATGGAACGAAGCCGACTGTGATAATCATTTTCTGCCATGTCATCACATCTTTTGGTTTAATCTCTTATACCGATACATGAGGTTTGGAAGGGTAATAAGTAATCAATTCCTCATGAATACTGAGAATGTGCGCATTTGTTTATTGAGAGTTGTATTAAAACATTTAGGAACTTATACCGCGAAAGTGATAAGCATCTACCCCCTACTCTGCTGTTACATGGGGATCCATATAGCTACTTCAATCTGCTCACGAGTTCTTCAGCCGTTCAGTTTTCGCCGATGAACGTAATTTTAATTTTGATGTTCTCGTAATAAAACCTATCTTTCCGACCTAACCGTCGTGTCTACCTTATCAGCGCTACTAATTGCACGTCACCGTGGAATTTAGATTAAGTAATTTTCCTTTTGAGCCGCGGATTGAAGTTTTCTCCGAGTTGGAACATGTGGTGAGTCCCACAATGCGGGTGGACTAATAGAAACGGGACAACTGAAGGTCCACTCTCTTTTCCAACTTAAAATAACGCCTTTTTATTCACATTGGTGATTATTAAGACGCACATTGTGCACTACGTAAAAGCCAATAAATTCATTGTCAGTCCTGCGGGATAAAATGATGAACGCTACTATACTTGAGATCTGAAATTACTTATAAGATTTTGCTAGCATCTTTCTGCCCTGTGTACGGATCGGTTCACATAAATCTGGACATGTCCCGTGCCAAATATACCTTTATCACTTGCCTCCATAATATCGCTTGGAATCGATTGGAATTCTTTGCGCATTTTGCAGTTCTCTCAAATTGTTATGACTCGTATGTCATGTTTTCTTTCATTATCGAGGTTGGCTATAGCTAAAGCTGTAACTAGTTAATCTACCATTTTCTATGCATATATGCAGTTAGCCAGTCACGTATACATGTATGCCTACAGGTTTCTTAGAAAGGAACGATAAGTTGCTTACCAGAGGTTACCTCTGTTGCAACAGGGCTCTGAAACTTTTCACATACTTCCGCAAACACCGAATTGCAGATGTCAAGTGTGGTCAATCTGCAGGAAAACTGAGATTTCCCTGCGAATAGCTCAAGTTTTTTAACAGAATAATTTCACCCTAGTTGATCAGGTTCGCTGAGGCCCCTCAGGTTGGTGCTAGCGTTCCCATTGTACGTGTCATCCAGTGGTACACTTTTGTCAACCGACCTTGCAGTCATACTCGCAAAGTTAGATTTACCTTCATTTCCCATACTCTTCGTTCGTCTCCCGTTATCTGAACGTGGGGGTCTAAAAAGAGGCACTAGAATTCCAAGGGGAAAATAGTATTAGTATCTTCACTGCTTCGTGACTGACTGGGTTGTCATGTCACCTATTCCTCAGAAGATGCGCAGTGTGACTAATGTGCACGTTGGTATCACAAGCAGTGCTCTGGCTTTCATCTTGTTCATTATCGCCTCCGTGTGAACGAGAGTGTAGTTCCACTCTATTTGCTGATTTCTATGCTATATGAGATCATTTTTGTTATTTTCGAGCAAGCACTCTCCATCCTGGATGAGCTTGGTGGATTGGTGGCTCGTTTGTCAGCGGCTGAACGCAAGGTTTATCGTTTGATAGATGTCGACTCAGACAATTTCACCGATACGTGTTCGGATGCTACACTTACTGGTCTGTTCACTTCCGGTTCAAGGTTTGACACAGTGGGCATTGGCATGTGTGCCCTAGATGCAAATGTCCTCGCCTGTAGTCGCTACACTCAATACCAAAATTGCAGCTAGTTCACATATTGTCCTAAGCGCTGGTCCTACTGATTATACTGTTACAAATGTGCTGAGCTACGCCATCACTGTGGCCACTCTGACGGCATTGTCAGTCGAAGCTCCTGAATTGGCTAACTACATAAAAAGCGAACAGACGTGCAAGGCCTGTGGAAGAGAACAAAAAGTAAGCCCATGAGAGCTGTCTAACAAGCCCGATGGTCCGGTGGATAATCCACAGTTTTCGGAGTCCATTTCACTATCTCCCACAAACAAACGAGAAGGGTGCACGCCAAATATATCCGGCAGTCTCTCAGCAGGGATATCCCAGAGGGCAGTAACGTGGTGTGCACAAAAAGATCTGCAGTGAGCACACTACGACAGGGATACTCTTCCACGGATTCCAACCTCATTTTCTGAAATGTGAGGGAATCTGTAGAAAACCCTAAGGGAACGCATGATGGTCGACTTCAACTGGTTCATATCTTTTGCAGCAAAGTTTCTGTCTTCTCTAAGCGTCACAGTTCGCAAGCTTACGCGACCGAGTAGCATTCTAGAGACTCTCAAATCCACGACCCAAGCAATTGAGAGTAGTCCTGTCTACCACTGACGAACGCTAAGCACTCTTACGCTTTGCCTTCAAACTTAAAGGACCTAGGGTAAGCGTCCTTGCTTCTTGTTGATTGTCTCAAACGAAACGATGAGACTGGACCTTAACGTGATGTGACGGCCTGCGCATCTCGACGAACTTTTGGGCTAAACTGGATAGAGTTGCTCATACCAGGCAGGTCAACAGTTAGAGGTCTGACAAACCACAGTCTCCTGGTCCTCCAGGTTCGGGGTTGAAAAGTGGTTGCCATCTCTTCCCGAAAAACGTACCATTTCTGGTACACCGCCGCCCACCCGCTGCCTTGCGGTACAGGCTTTTGAGCCAAAGGCTTTAGTTGAGAACCCTAATCGTTCTCCTGTCTAGGTCTGGGCGTCCTGGCAGTATCTCAGCCTACACACAACCATGAATTCTCACAACGTAAACAATTCCATACTGCATCGGCCGTCTCGCAGTATAAACCGGGTCGCCCTATCTGCTGCATACAGCAGGGTGGATAGGCGAAAACATGCTACTGCTGACCCCTCCCCCACTGTCCTATCAAATTTAGCTCTCAGGCCTCTCCCGAACCCCAATTCTGATAACTTCTCTGCAGGTCCCACAGCAGATATAATTAATCGTAGAAACACTGTGCCGATAAGTCCCAGCTCTCGCCACTCAGTCTCAGACCTCCCTCGACCTGTGCTTCGACCT